>JANIJG010014998.1:0-19005 GCA_024611175.1 Megaceryle torquata | reverse complement strand
GCAGCATTATCACGGTAACAAAAACAGGAACCTTCTCCTTACCACCTTTTGAAAAGTAAGTAGCGGGCTACAGAGCAACACGCATTTGAGCTGCCCAAATACGAAAAACGGGAAAAAATTCACACGGCTTTCAGCTCCACACAACAAAGCAACAGTAGTGTCAAGCCCTGCAGCAAAGGCTCCACACAGCCAATCCAAGTGCTGCATAAAGCACACAAAAAAGAAGTGTCCATCAGTCTGATATGTGGTCTGCTCAATTCCAAAGGCTGGCCAGCTTTAGAAATCATCTATCACATGTCACAGAAAAGCCCATCAGCTGCAGCCCTTTGCTGTTCCAACAGCAGTCACCTTTGAAGGCTCTGCCATTTGCACAGAGAATCAATAGTTGTGTAACACTTCTGTCTGTCTCATGGCAAGCGTTTTAGCTGGGAGCCACCGGAATTTTTAAACAGTCAGGCTGCTGGTCTTCTCTTGACCTTTACAGTGTCCTTTCATGAAAATTTAAATGCTCTAAGTGAAAGATGGTCAGTATTTCTAATTGAAACCAATACATGTAGATCTCAATGACAGAACAATTGAATAAAGGGGAAATGGACAATGGGAAACAAAAAATTAACCATTCGCATCTTTTCCACACACCAGGTGATCCACACGTACACTCTCTTGAGCAATCAAACCAACAGCCCCCACAAAAAACAGAAGATGTTTTATTGACTAAAGTGTTGCAATACAACAAATACGCGATCTGTACAAAGGACACATTAGAGCAAGTTTAAATACAATCAGGAGAAAGATGTCCCCATATTCACAGTCCTTGGACAACATCTTATACCAGAACTTGAACCAACAATTTAAAGATTCACTAAAAAACCCCAAACAAGTTGTTAAAAAATGTAAAGGTCTCCAGAGAGTCTATGGGTGTATTGTCTTACAGCAGGGATCATGGGGCATTCTGTGAAGGGTCACAATGGCATCTTATTGCCCTCAATGCTGATTTTCACTGCATGGGCCGATCTGCTTTTTTTCCTGATATCTGTGAATTTCCGCATCTGTTTGTCCAGTCGACTCACCCCTTTCTTAGAGGTCCCCTGGAACTTAAAAAATAAAACTAATAATTACCACTGAAAAAAAGCAGACGCCCCTGAGATTCAAGAAAAGTGATGCATGCAAGGTTAAACCTGCAAGAGGGAGCTGATGAAGCCACTGGTTCCAACTTGTGTGTGTACGCACACGTGCACATGTTCTCTCCCCACACAGTGAATACCCCAACAATATATCACATATATGGAGGTAGTCGCACTCAATAACATCACACAGGAAAGCTTTCACATTACAGGGATTAATAACCATGTTAGTTGTTCACGTGCAGGCTGAATATACAGCTTGGAATAGTTTTGTGTTCGTACTGGCTGTAGCTTAGTGTCAGAAATAGACTGCACTGTGGTGTCAGGCATACTGGCTTCCTGTGGGGGGGGAGCTTTTTAGATGTAAATACACAGTTCCTGAGGTGGCTACAGTTTATATATCAATTCCAAACCACAATTTATTTTAAAGGTCACTAATTAGTAATTATAAAGCAAGAGATTATTGGGAAAGAGAGAGTGTAGGGAGAAGCAAAAGAAATGCCTAATCTGATCATACAAGTGATTAGAAAAGTTATTGCATTTCGTCTCTGTATTTTAACTGCAAATGAAAAACTGAGATGACACAGCAGTTATTTTTCACAGATTAAATACAGTGATTCTGTAAAGAAATTCCACCAAAGACAAACAGCAAGGACCTTCCAATCCATAGCCATCACTTTACTTTCTAGAAAACAATTTCTACTAACTAGACAACAGAAACAATAAATGATGGAAACTTCACACCTTTTAAGTCTGGGAGAACAGAGATATCCAGAATATAATAATATCTGACAAAAAAAAAAGTCTACTAGAAACTGAACCTCTTGTTCCCATCACTAAGAAGGTCCACCTGACACAGTAATTTTAAATAAAGTTTATTCAGAAACTGCTCACTATTCATCAAGATTATATCTGGAATTTCACAGTGATTTTTTAAAAAAATATTATTTAAAAAAAAACAAATAAATATGAAGCTTAAACTCAACAGTTATCTACCATTTGTGCTAGCCTCCTCCTGTCACTGTTTATGGCAACCCTATTCACAGAACTGAAATGCAGACCAGAAACTGTCAAAATAATGTATGTCACTGACTGACCTCCCTCTACCCTGCATTCCCAGCAGGAGAATCTTCTCCCACTAGTCTGCAGAGGTCTCATGCTCTGCCTCCTGTCAAGCACCCCTCAAGTGTCACATCACACAACTTCCTTGAAAGACTAGATGTGAAAAATATCTTTGGACCAGTAGAACATCAGCCACACACACTGGTGTACAGTGACACAAGGCCCTGTAAATAAGGGCTAAGAATTGCTCTATGTCAGTTCACGTAAACCTGGAGAACCTAATTAAGTCAGAACTGCATTCAAAACCACAGGTGGAGCAGGGCTATTTCTGAGTACAGGTATTTTAATTTAACACCTGTTATTTGGGTACCCTGAAGCTGTCAAGGCAGATATCACAGCAGGTGTTTTGTGGTACAGCCTATTTTTTTCCTGTACAAGTTCCCTTTTAGGTCACAGTACAGACGTGAGCAAATACAAGGAGAGTTTTCCAAGTTTAAGTTAGGGTGTACACACTCCTTTCCTGTATGTGCAAACTGCCAACAGCTGAAGCACATGCACTGTTCACACCTCCCTTGAGGGATACCTCTCAAACTTGGGGAAGGCAGAGTGTCATGGCTACAGGGGCATCCTGTTGCCTTCAATGCTGAACTTGATGGCCCGATGCACTTTGCTGAGTCGTTTCTGTTCAGCAAACCGTCTCTTGTGTTTTTCCAAGCGACTAATACCTCTCTTAATAGTCCCGGGCTAGAAACAATATCTCAGTTAATGCACAGAAGAAACATCAGAAAGCACAGTAATTATTACTTCTTCCATTTACATGTGTTCTACCATGTACTCTGTATAAATTAAACTGTACAAGGTAGATGGATGAACCAAATAAAAGCAAAACAAGGCCTCTACTTGAACTGTTAATGTACACCAAAACCTCAAAGTTTTCCCAAACTGGAATATTATCAGAAAAGTATGATACAAAAACTGGGAGAAGTATAAAAATATAATGGACAACACTTAATGAATTGCAGCTTTAGTTCAAAATGCTCTAAAATAAAAGAAACCATAGAACAGTTAACATGACAATCTCTTTTTGGCAAAAGAAGCAATCTCGCCCAAGTGAAAGTATTTGCTGAGCTTAAAACAGCCCAGTTGATAGCAGAACTTACTGCCTACTCAAATTAGAGAAGATACTTCAAAGAACTACCGTGTTGTACAGTTAAACGACAGCGATACGGTGTCAGATTCCCAGGCTGAATCGGAGACTAAGCCAATCACCACACAGCAATGCTTACCCTGGAGGACTCCATCTCCACATTCCACTTTGGCCTGACCACATAGTCCTTGTTGGATGGCATCGGCACCCTCGCACGGGCACAGAACCCAGGGTCTCCTGGTCTAAGAGCCCTGCAGAAAAAAAAAAATCTGGCTGCTAAGAGACAAATCTTACACAGAAAGTAGTACAATTACCATGTTCTACCTGAGACACACTGCATAACTGCTGCCTCTCAAAACAAACCACATGTTGTTAGTACCAATACAATACATTTTTCAAATCAAAATAAAAAAAAAAAAATCCAACCTACTTTTCCTCTCCAGTTAACACCTTCTCCAGGTCCCTGCGGGGAGTCTGGCCACCAGAGCTGCAAGAAAAATAAAATTTTATAGGCATCTATAGACAAAGAGAATACTTTTAGAAGACAGTCAAATGTGGTAAAAGAGAGAGGTTCTAACTTATTATCCTTTTAATTCTCTTAATATTTACACACCACTTTGTTTTTCTCAGTGGAGTCTTAGAAAGAAAGAAAGAAAGAAAAAGATTTCATGTTTCTGCCTGTTACTCCTACCTGCTCAATCTCCTTCGCTGTGGCATCTGTTCCAAATCTCTCTGTTCCCTCTCCTCCCTTGTCATGCCTTTGTAGTTTGAGGTAAGGCCAAAGATGGGTCGAGACCACTCATCTATTAAAAAAAAGACTAATGAATACTAGGCCTCTGAAGTCTATCTCCAAATTATTCTGGTGACCAAACACAGCTTTCAAAGTTTATGGCAAGAATTTATGCTTCCTTTCAAACCAGTGATTTTTGAGTGCTTAATATCCAAGGGAAGTCCAGCCTCACAGACAATAAGAAAGAGCATTCATCCATAAAGTCTCTTGCTGTTGCCTGCTCTTTTGGAATCTTTTTCAGCTTTTTGAATACTTAGTGTCTCCTGCACACAACAACAAATTCTCTTTTAGAAATATCCAAGATAGTTCCTAAAGAATGTAGCAAGTTTATAATCAGTTTGCAGTCATTTGGGATGGAATGCACTACACATGGACTACAGGTGTCTAAGAAGTAAACTTTCAGTCACTCAAGATTTCTTTCAAGTCCATGGAATAAAGAGTCTTCTGGCAACACCTTCCCACCTTTGTTGTCTATATATAAGTTCTGGACAACTAGCCAAGACTGAATCTGGGCAAATTAAATGCCATGCTCTGGTCAGAACAAGAATGAAAGAAACAGGAAAAGGTGCATGCAGAAGTTAATGTAACAGGGTTTGTTAAGAGCCTTACAGATTAAACAGACTAGTGAGATTCCTCCATTGCAGAATTAATTCTACTACAGATCACAGTAAAAACATTCAACAGAAAGACAGATGCAGAAATTATATTATCAGTGAAATCTCACTGATGTGAGGCAAAGGGAGATTTACATACTGATTAGCTTCCCTGCCATATCCTTGTTAGGTCTCGACTCTTTGGGGTGTTTGTACAGGTACATTACAGCTCGTCCAATGCCACTGTGCTTCAGGGTCTCTTGGCTCACACTGGGCAGCTGCAGGGTAAAGGAAAAGTCAGAAAATAACAAGAAACTATGTCTGAACATTAATGGTGACACTGAACTTTGCAAAAAGACCAAGACCCGTCTTTACAGTAAGCTTGAAGAAATTAGCATTTTTCATTCTCCATGAAGGAAGGGGTTAAAGTATCAAACATGAAGACAGAAATTTGCCTTAACATTCTTAGGTTTTACACACAAAATTAAGTAAGCTTCCATAATTATTTACTTCAAATGTTCTTTTGCTTATATTAACCAATAATTAAGTACTACTGCCTGCCAAGTATTCATTTTATATAGGTAGAATCTTACGTGGCAAAAGCATTCAAGCATACCTACAAACACTAGAAGTCTACACTGCGTACGCTGGGCTTTCTAGTGCACTGCACATCTTAATAGGCCGGAAAAGAAAAGGGACCACAAGAGAGGAAAAACTGAGGGATACACAGCAAATGACTCTTCACTGAGCTTTGCATATAAACCTGAAACAGGCAGGCAGGGCCAAATAACCTAAACACAGGCAGAATGTTTGCCAAGTTTTAGCAAGGAGAAATAATAAGGTCAAAGCGAGCTACTGCTGGTGTAGGAAGTTCACTTCTACAACTGTGCCATGCTTATTATGAAGGCAGCAAAGACAAATTGAAGTGACATATCACAATGGATGAGCCGCTGAGAATGAGGGAAGATAAGTGACTAAGTAGTTTAGATTTATCCAGAATCTAGAAGTGCCACAGCACATAACTCCCTGAGAAAGGGCAGAGAATTTCACAGCTGTAGTTCACCCAATACTCTCAGAAATGTCTGCTGGCCAGCTGCTAGCACAGCTATTTGCTTTCTTGTGAACATGGGCAAAATTTTCATAGCAATAATTTAAGTGCCCGAAGAACCCTAGCCAAACCTTGTTCAGGTAGACAGCATGTCTACAAGGCAAGACTCAGTAAATGATGCAACTTTAGAATAAAAACATCCTTTTTGCAGCTTGTTTCTTTTTGTATTTCACTGCATGGTCCACTGGTAACATATTTATCACCAAGCACTTCCCTAAAGCACATGACTATAAAACCACAGAGAAGCCATGAATCAAGTATGATGAAAAGTCAGTTTCAAACCTCTTGGAGGATCTTCAGAAGCTCCTCTCGTATCTTTAGTGCTGGCAGACTTCGGTCTGGAAGAGGAGAAAGCCACTCTTTGATGGCAGACATAACACCACTATCAATGAAAGTTTCTTTGAGGTCCTGCCTAGAAGTTTGAAGAGAAGCCACAAAGTCATAGAATACATTAAAATCTTAAGATGTGATGTTCCTTCAGCACAATAGTGCATCTGAGTTTGTTTCAAGTTAAATAAAAAGTTGGTAAAATTACGTAGACTTTTTCGGTTTTGAGGCCACCTAGCTCCAGCATTTACTTGGAAGAAAAAAAGTGTTTCACTGCATACTCAGTCCCACTACAATGTTACTCCGCGTATAATGTACCAAATTCCCAATACTCCCCATGATGATAATTAACCAGAAAAATGAAAACTCACTTTTTAAGATGCATAACTACAGTTGGTAGCAAAGTTAATTTCTTTAGTGCTGGTTTCTTTTGTGTATTCAGCTGTCGATCCTCCTGTAGGGAGTTGAAGAACCAGCGTAAGTTAATCAGAAGAAATCAGCAACTCTCATCCTTTACAACATTTACAGAAAAAAGATTAGTCTATTAAATGAGAAGTGCAACTTTGGCAGAATTACACTAACTTTGTAGCCTGCTCCATCTTCCTACAGCCCCCAACATGTTATATATTGACTTATCTTTAAAAAAGGGTCCCCACATTGGGAAGTGAGAAAATACATATTCACTTCAGCCAAGAATGTAACTGGATAACCTAGAGGTTTAGAATGAAGCATAGTACAAGCAAATTAAGAGCACACAAACGTGCATTGTGTGCCAAAACAAAGTCTCTGTTTCAAAGTGACTATCACCCAAGGTCATGATGTCAGTATCTTTCAGTACTTGGACTCACACATCAAAAAGACCTATTACAATCAACAGATTTATGTCCTACTGTGGCAATTCCTTTCTAGTCATCCTAATTCACTGAAGGCCTCTTTCTGCACTAGGTGGTTTTTTTTTTTTTATTGCAAAGGTGGAGATTCTTCCCCTTCTTGCCCTCTTCATGCCCCAGAATGGTTTGACAGGCACATCCTACAGAACTGAAAACACCACAATACTGGAGCTCAGATCTTCCTTTTCTCCAGCCTTTCAAAATTTATGGCTTCATTTAAAGCATTTGGCTATTCTTGTGCAAGAAAAACTTTCTCGTCAAGACCAAGAAAAGTCTCAGGTGTCTCCCAAGAAAAGTCTCAGGTGTCTCCCAGATCGCTATATCACTTTCACCATCCTCCCCAAACGTATCATCCTTCTTACCTTGTTCTCAGGAAGATTTCTTGTTGTTATTATTTCTAAGATTGCTCTTTCTAAAGTTCCATATATTCCCCCCAATTAGTTTTAATGAGTTTTGCAGTGCTGTTTGTTAATTTGATTGCTACTCAAAACTAACCAAGGCAAACTGACAAGAGGCAAGAGTCCAATGACCCCTGCACAGCAACATATTAAACAGGGCTCTTGAAAAAGGCAGTGTGCCAAGGTAGAACCCCTGTAATTCTATTGCTCTATGATTCAAACAGTTTAGAAAAAAGTTGTTCTCAGGAACAGATACCAAAGTACTTCATATGCTAGTAACTGTATTAAGAAATTAAAACAGTCCCTTTTTTTTTTTTCCCCTCTCCCTTTTTGATAAACTTATTCATGTTGTTTGCAGAACGTATTCATCCCTTTTTCTAGGATGGTTTTCTCAGCTGATCAATGTTTAGCAAGTTAACTAATTTAAATGTTTAAAATAACTATTTTCTCCAAATTTCAGTGGAATTAAGTTTTAATTCAGTATAGCAAAGTAACGTTTAAACAGTTATTTAGATATTGGAAGTTTTCCATAGTGTACAGATCACTGCTCGAGTGACAGACATCTTTCTGTATTTTAATGATAACAAGATTTTCCCACAGAACAGAACTGGATTGTGAGGTGTCTTTGGAGCCTAGAAAACGCACCTCAGCAGCTTCATTCATCTTCACAATCATAGCACTGACCACATCATCTGCATCGCTAATGAAAGTTCCACCATCACGGTTTCGTCTACGCTTGCCGCTCATACTCTTCTTTCGTTGCAGCATCATGTCAAAATCAGACATGAAGTCCATACTGAAATGCAAGAAGAGAGTTTGCTGACGGTCAGAAGAGGGCTTGTGTTACTTTGTAGGAAGTAATTTTCTATTTCTGTAGCATAACATTTCAAAAATTCACCAGTAAATCTACAAACATTATGTCTCAACTGTCACCATAAGCTAATTAGTTATCCTCAGTATACAAACTGGAAAACTAGCAAAGGGTTTCAATGGCTCCAAGATGCCCTCAAAGTCTGCAAGACCTTGCTGAAATAGCCAACAACAGGTAAGCACATAGTATTTGGGGTTCAAAACATGCTAAAGCTATCACTGAAGATAAAAATCTAGCTTTCCTGTATCTGCAATACACTGCTTTGATGCTACAGGAGCGGACAGAAAGGAAACAGGGGACTTGCTGATGGCAAGTCTTGCCATACTTTATCCTTTATTCCAGCAGAAAAATACATCTGCGACTCCAATGCTGAACTGCTAAGAGTAGAGTTTGATGCTTGTTTGTTTAGATACTAATTTAATTCATATTTTGATGTGATCCATGAAATACTATTCTCTGAAGCAGCAGCCCAGGTAATCTGCTATGGACTTCCAAGTGACTCAACTGTACAGGCTGAAACAGAACCTTCTAGTGTAGTTTATGCAGACACAGTGTCTGTAGAAATACAGTTCCATGTCTTTCTAAACTAAGAAATCAAGCCAGTCTTTGGAGAAGCCCTTTCACTGAAATCTGGCATTTCCTATTAATAAAGGAGTATGACTTACTGCTTCCCTCTTTTGATGTTGTCATCAGAGTCCGATTCATCTGCTGTCTCCTTCATGTCCACATCACCCTTCTCTTCCTCCAAATCTTCCTGGTTAAAACCCTGATAGGTAAAGACAGTGCAAATGAGTGTATGGTTTGACCATCTATTCAGGCACCCGACACTGATACTCAAAAAGCTTTAGGTAAGTCTGCAGAGAATCTAGACTAAACAAAGGCTTCCTAATTCCACCTGTGACCTTCCCACCAATAACTCTCCCAACAGAAGAGAAACAAGTATTACTTAAACCAAAGACTACCTCAGTGATTCCAGCTTCCCTCCTGATACAGCATTCCTTGAACATGAGCTCAAACTACAAGTCATGCTGTACCTTCCCATGGAGATTACACCTGGCAAGCGAACATGAGACATCTACAGTAACACTTACTGTAAATTCCTCTTCCTCCTCATCACCGGATTCTCCAAATATATCTGCAATCAGGTTCCTGTGAAAATAACAATAACATTTATTCATTTAGACTGCAACACCAAAAAGGGCATTTTCTGCAAAATCTCTAATGACCATGTACAGATCCACTTTTCATTCTGCCACCTACTACTAAATGTCCTCTTCTCACCACCTACTACTAAATGTCCTCTTCTCACCACCCACTACTAAATGTCCTCTTCTCACCACCTACTACTAAATGTCCTCTTCTCACCACCAATGAAGGTGGACAATCAGTCTCCATTCACAGTCTCACTATCTGGAACCCCAAGGAACTCATTCCCAGAAGCACTTACTCTTGTTCATTTCCAGATTCACTGTCACTGCCAAACAGATCTTTCTCTTCTTTTTTCTTCCCAGAATTCTCTTTTCTTTCTTCTTCTTCCTCACTATCTGACACAATATTTTTCTTCCTTTTGTCAGATTTATCTGAAGCAGCATCACTATCTGATTCTTCGACATCGGAAAGGATTCGTACTTTTTTTGCAGCTGCCAAGAGAAAAGAGCATTACTACACATCCTAGTAACAGAGGTGACAACTGGAACTCTCAGAAAACTATGCTCTGAAATTCAACTTGGACAGGAGGAAAGCTGACAAGTTTCCTACAAAAAATCACTGTCGTTTCTCAAAAAACCAAAATGCCATCCTAAAATCTGTTTTATTCCATTAATAACTTAAGTTCCCATTCACTATGGCTATCTGTAAGAACTTGTAATTTCAAAACCAATTTGCACGCCCAGCATATGAAAAAAACAAAAGGAGGAAAAAATAGAGAAATAATAAAGATAAAAGACTCAAGAAAGCATCAACACAACAGATGCCAGTATAAAATAAGATCACTGCAGTCTTCTCCTTTACTTATATTAGACCTACTTATTACTCAAAAGTATTAGATACACATTCACACAGAAGTGCAGTCAGAATAATAGTCTCTACAAATGCAGTTGTGAAACCATAAAGCAAATTTTTTTTTAGAGCACATTTATGATAGGTGCTTTCTTCAGATAAAAACAAGTATTTAACTCTAACACAACTGCTTGTCACATCACATTTTTATTTTCACATTACAGTTCCTTACGTGTTTTCTCACTGTCATCCTCACTGTCAGAAAGGATAGCTGTTTTCCTCTTCACTGTCTTCTCCTCCTCTTTCTCTTCTTCATCACTGTCTGATATTTTCCGTCTCTTTGGAGCTTCCTCTTCACTGTCAGAGCCCTGAAATCCCTCCCTTACATGTTCATTATCTGAATGATGAGAATCATTCTGCACCTCCTCCTTCCTGTCCTCCCCATCGCTGTCCTCAGACTCTATTTCTTGTTTGTGCCTGGAAACATCCTCGCCCTCCGAGTCACTAGCCGGCTGTTTCCGGAGTTCCTCACTCTCCGAGTCACTGGCTGGCTGCTTGGGGAGCTCCTCGCTCTCTGAGTCGCTGGCTGGCTGCTTGGGGAGCTCCTCGCTCTCTGAGTCGCTGGCTGGCTGCTTGTGGGATCCCTCATTTTCAAAATCACTACTGTGATCCCTGTGAGGTTCTCCATTTTCAGAGTCACTTGCTCGATGATTTAAGGCATCTTCATTTTCAGAGTCACTTAAACGCCGATTTGGACGGTCCTCAGCATCAGAATCACTGTCCTTCCCTCCATGAGCTGCTTCATTGTCTGAATCACTTACATTGTTATTTGGAGGCTCCTCATTATCTGAGTCACTGTCTTTTTGCCTTGGGATATCTTCATTTTCAGAGTCCGTCTCATGAGGTTCTCCCATTTGCTCATCATCTTCTCCATCACTGTGATCATTCTGAAAGACAAAAATAATCTCAGGCAACTAAGCAAAAACAACCTTAAAAAGTAAACAAACAAACAAACAAAATGTTCTGAATTTTTTCTTGTCCTTCCTCCCATCCAATTACCCAAGGTACTGCAAACCAAATATCTTCTATACAGAAATAATTTAGACAATTTGCATCAAAGGACTATCACGTACTTCAGATCAAGAAAAAAAATACAAAGAGATCAATAGGAGTTTGTCCACCCTGTAGCTCAATCATATTTTAGAAATGTTAACGGAATTAAAAAGCTACTCAAATAAACAAGTCTAAGAAGGGTCCAGTCCATCAAGGGTAAATTTTTAGTGCTTTTGTTTTAAGAAATCACGCCTTCCAAGTGTTTTAATCCAAATTCCCAGTAATAAGGCAAAAACCAGTGTCTCACACTTGTAGTTTTCTTAAGATAGCAAATGGATTTTTTTTGGCATGAAATACATTTTACAGAAACTGCACATGCGTTACTTTCCAAGTGAAGCTCAAGAGAGCTTGTGCCCTCTCCTTCTTTGCAAGAACACACCAAGACCAAAAGTCTACCAAAATCCAGGGCTAAAGTTTTAGTCAGACCTTTCAGAGTATTACTGTTAAAAAGTTTTGTGTTTCAAGATGTAAGAATGCAAGAGATTCAGCCCTTCTCTCCCTAAAGCTGATAGCTCCCATGCCTTTCCAGACACCTGAGACAACCTATGCACAAATACACTGATCTTAAAACTTCTGAATTGAAACACAATCCTTTGTGTCTTTTTTTTTTTACATGGCAAAAAAACACCGAGCCACATACTCCATTTTTGTCAAAAACCTCTCACAAGCCACCTGTTAATATAATTACTGACATCTTGTATCTTTCATACAACATCTAATTTTTACTTGGGGAAAAATAATCTCAATTGCATTTATCTGAGAAAACCGAATTAGAACATTCTTATTAACTCAGTACACCTCTCAGAGTCACAATAATCCTGTTTTCAACTGAAAAGAACGATACTGTAAAAGGAAGTTCTTTCCTACATATTCACTTCCACTCTTCTGCCAGGATTTCCTCAGGGGTGATTTTGTCTCAGATACAGACTCCTTGCATTAGCACATTTGCAAACTGAGTGTTTATTGTTCTAGGAGATACTTCAAGACCTGTATGTCCTGGAGGTTCCAAATCTCTTTTTGTCAGCAATTTCATTTCTTTGGAAAGACAGACTTTCTATTGTTAGTTTCTATAGTAATTCTATTCACACATTCAGTCATACAAAATATGCAGGTGTGCCTATCCTGCACCTAGAACAAACAATACTATTGATCTTTAAAGCACATGATTAAGAAGGAATATTAAATGAAATTAATTTTAATTGCTTTTAGGAACTTCTTCCTCTGGGATTGTACTCAGTGGTAAATAACAGTGCTATTTAAGATTCTGGACTTCACACATTTCTTTGGCTAGCAGTCAAAATAATAAACTCTGAATTACTTCAGAATCACTAATAGAAAGTTACTACACAATGGGAAAAAAAAATGAGGACTATATAATTTTAAAACATGCACTTCAAATACAACTCCGCTATGTCTGTGTTATTTAATGCCAGCTACAAAACAGCTGCTGTCATAATCCAAGTCAGTAGTTTTCTTTCTACTGCTTGTCCCTGTCTCTACAGCAACACTAGTCTTTTGAATCATGCGCATGGTATTATTCATTATTTATTCCTCCTTACAGAAAGGAAATATGGTTCTGTTAAAACCTAAATTTAGAATTTTAAGGCATTAAATATTAATCTTCATATTTTACAGAATTGAGAATGCACAGCTGAGGAAGACCATACACACACTCAACTGCATTCAGTTTGTTGTAGGATTTCATTTATTACCTTTTTCTTTCTTATCACAAGATTGATTCAATTGCCCTCTCTCACCCATTATCGCCCACATAAACTAACAACATATGTATGCGACGTATTCTCTCCGACTGTATTACTTAAGATTAAAGAAAACTGCAGTGCAAACAGAAGACAAAGCAGATTCTACAGCAGTGTTATAGGTAAGGTCATTGAGAAGTACTGACGTGCAGACATCTACAGATCTTTATAATAATATAAATTTTATTTTCCTAACATTTAGTTTTTCAGGGGTTTGTCTGTCATCTCTTGATTTCAAATGACTAGTGCTGAATAGGTACTGGTAATTATGTCAGCAGTAAAAAGAGATTTTGCTGAACAAAACCAAGGAAAACAATACAAATAATTCTGTTTAAATTATTAGGCTCATCATCTTCCAGTCTAGAAAATCTTTGGTAAACAAGTAACCAAAACTTTAAAAAAATCCCCCAATCTTATGTGTTTCTAAGTGTGGCTGCAGGTTATATATCCACCTGTTCTGAATACATTACTAAATTACAAGGAATTTCCTATGCAAAATACTTGTTAAAAAGTCATTATAATTATGCAGTATTATTACTGAAGCACTTCACAATATATTGAATCTCTACTCTGTTACTGTAAACCAACAATCACTCTTGAGAACAAAGATGTTTGGGGAAGGAGAGCAGACGTGCACCATAATTAGCTCACACTGTGATTGTACAGTGCTCTGCACCACAGAACCCAGTGATAACAGCAGCTGAACTCTCACAAGATATCATCACCTACAGAAGAACCACTTAAATAATACAGGTGCCCCTACACAGGCTGGGCAAACAGGCATCATCTACTCTAGTCCCGAGTCTGGAAAGCACAACCAGAGCTAACACAAATAGCACGCTGCTCCATTGGTCAAGCCAGTAAGCCCCAAAACAGACGACACACGCTCCTTCAGAGTCACCGCATTAACGTAAGAGAGCATCTGCTAAAGCAGAGCCGAGACAGCTGACTTGCCAGGAGCCTATGCAGAACAGACAGGCCCCATCCACAGCCACCAGTGCAAAGGTCTTCTGAATACGATTAATGCATCTGTGAATGCTCTGGAATATACACAATATATGAAGCACATGCAGCTTCACAGTAAGATTACTAAACTCTGTAGCAATCTCCCATCCCTCCCCGCCTCCTTTTTTTTTTTTTTTTTTTACTAGTTCGTCTCTAAAAAGATGTTTTCAAAGAAATCAAATATGTAATTTCAGAATTTTCTACTTTTTTCTTTTCCAAATACTTAATTAAAATAAAAGCTCAGACATCCCCAAAAACAGGTAGGTCTCAGGTAATTGCCACTGCATTTTTCTCTAATTCCTTTGCTTTCTTTTCTTCCTCCTCTTTATCTATAAACATTTGAATTGAGATGTCCTTATTTTTTTTTTTAACAGAAAGAATTCTATAACATGAGGCTTTAGTACAGTATAAAATAAGGAATTCATCAAAATCAAATTTACAGTGTTACTCTTCTACACGAAAATTTCAGTTAGCAAGTAGTCTATTGGATCAACATGCAACCACTTTTAAGAGTTACTACTTTAATAATTTAGTAAATTCAACGAAATTGACCCATCCACTACAATCTCATGAATGACAATTGTTTAACTAAGGCATACATAACCACCACAGGCAGATCAGCAAGTGTCTCTCTTTTTCAGGAAGGCAACATATTTGTATGTGTTTCTTAATAGTCACAGTCAAACCATAAAGTAATTCGTGAAGAAAGCAGCGACTTGGTGACAGTGTAAGAATCTAAGTCATTAAAGATTTCCATATGAGCCTGACATGTACAAACACTGTAAACATGATTTCATATTCATTACTGTACTAAAACTATGTGTTATCTAATTCTATTTGTCTAAAGCAGAATCGGTAAGGACATCAAGGAGAACATTTATAGATAAAGTGGGATTGGGGGAAGGAAAGCCAGAAAAGAATTGTGGAAAAGAAAAACCCACATACCTGAGACCTACATAAGTAATTCCTCAGGATTCCCCTTTTCTTTAAAGTTAAGAACCTGAAAAAAAAGTTTGAAAGTTTAAAACTTCTGTACTTTACATCCGAGTTCTAAATTAGAGACGAAATAGTAATTAAATAGACTTAACTGATTAGGCTGTCTCAAAGGTTTTATTACCTTTGAGTGTCATTCCTCCCACACATTCCTAAAGATGAAGGAAATAAGAGGATGAGAGCATATTTATGGTAAATAATATGATAAATCACTGAAAGCTACTCCTTTCAGAGGCAGCTGCTCCACACTACTGCATTTTGATCTGTGCTTTGGATCTGATGTTGGGAAAACTATGAATGTTAGAGTTCATAACAAAAAATCCTCAAATATCTATGATTTGAGCTGAATCAAATAAAGCACTAAGGCTTGAAGGCTCATATTTAACACTGGACAGAAAGGTGGTTTAGTATGGTGTTTTGTTGGGTTTATTTATTTACTAAAAAATGGATTTTCTGAAGTATTTTATCTACAGGGGAATATTGAACATCCATCACAGAACAAAGCCTGTAAAATAATGTAGGCACATGAAGAGGATCCGTTAACAATGACAAGAACTTCTAGTACTTCCTGATCATTTAAATCTGAAGAAGACATGCTGAAGATGTAATAGTCAACTACCTGTTCTTTAGGCCAGATTTCCAACTACTTTGCCACAGTAAATAAAGTTAAAATCCCCCACAAATGTACAGGGTAAGAACAAATGACCAAGTCTGCATACACAACAGAAAAAGCTTAATATTGCTGTAGCAGCAAAATGACTCTCCATGAACTCATCTTTTTTTGTATTTATTTATTTAAAACAGAAACACTAAATCCCTTTGAAAAAAACCAGTTATTTCTCCCATCCTGAAATCCTGTCACAATAAGAAATAATGCCTCGCACCAAATCAATTTCTTCCATGGTAAATACCAACACTTTCTAGAGAGGAAGAAATTCCAAATCGGCTTTACATTCAAATGCAAATACATGTGAAGAACCTTCAATTTATACAAATGTAAAAACTGAACTTTCTAACTGTGGGGAAAGTATGCATTTAATAAAGGGGTGGAGAATGAAACAAAAATTCTACCATAGCAGAGTTGAGCTTTTTGATACATCAACCTTCTGCAGTACATTGCATGATGCAATTTAAGCAATTTTTAAAGTGTATGACCCCTAAAACCCCAGAGTCAATTCTGATCTTTACATAAAATGCAACAAAATACGCAAGCCAGAATGAAATGCCTTTAATCAGAGTTTTTAGGAGTATCGGTTCTCCATAACATAACTACTGGCAGAAGATACGAGTTCACAGGCCAAAATAATTCTTTCCTATTAAGACCTGATGTAATTCTACTTCTAATCACAAAAACAAAGCAAAAAAATAATCCTCAAAATTAACTGCAAAACTGTCTCAAACTAAAGAGAATCTTCACTTTTATCAGAATCTCTTTTCAATCAGAATAGTCAATCCACAAGTCAAGTGACTCTCCTCCAAATACAAGCTTGGATCAAAATATTACCACCCTTTTCACGCTGTAGGCTTCTGGAAGCAAGAACCTACCTAGTTTAGGAATCTTAACCTACTCCTTTATGAATGACAGGGTGAAAAACATAGCACAAAATAGACTTGAGAGTCAGCACTCACATCTGAGAGCAAAGATGGAACATGGGAGAGCATTTATTCTTTGGTAAGGAAACCTATGCCCCTATACTGTGTGGTTTCACGTTACTGTGCGGAATTTGTTGTAAAATTCCAAATTCCTCATAATTCATTGTCTAGAATTTCAAACACAGAAAGTTTATCTTCCTTTAATTGAGATTAACAATATTTAACGTCTTCTAGTACAAAACAGTGAACATTATTATGATATACAGGAAAAATAAAAAAGACTTAATTGCACGTATTGGTCAAAAGACTACTTGACACATTTCTTCCTGGAAGTAAAGTTTTGCCAGACAGGAAAGAAGAACTAAACAAAGACATAAGTCTCAGTTAAGAGACAATTCCTCTAAATGAAAAAAAAAAAAAAAAAAAAAAGAAGGAAACCTTAAATAAAAGTAATCTTCTATAAAGTTGCAGTAGTACCTCTGAATGGTGTCCTACGCTTCCATTCTCAGATCCAGAATGCTGCTCATTTCCTTCATCTTCAACATCAGATCCTGAATCTCGTTCGTCTTGCACTGGAGTAGCTCCTCCATCATCTACTCCAAAGTTAAGAAAAGTAAAACTCAGTAACAGGCCCCAGTATTTAGAAGTGCACTGACAGTGACGATGAGCAGGGAGGCAGGCATTGCTGCAGAATCTCCTTCTAACAGTACACTAAAACAGAGAGATGGAGGGTATCTACTGGGAATGCCTGGAACAAACCCTCCACAGATACCTCTGAAGGTATCAGAAAACTACTTATAACATGCACGCAAGGAGTGACTGATGCACTAATCAAAACATCGAACTAATAATAAGGTCGCTGTGCTGCAATCATGCCAAGGGAACCCATCCCGACCCTGCCGATGCCAACCCAGACCTCTGCGGCCCCGGCTACTGACCATCACCGGAACGGAGGGGCCCGGCCCCGCGCGAATCACTCTCCGTGGAGCGGCCACCGAGCCGGGTTCCCGAGCATGACTCCGCCACCTCTACGCGACCCCACGGCGAGCGCAGAGGGTGCCGGGAGCCGGAAGCGACCGCAAGGCAAAGAGGCGGGAGGGGGGGCGATCCCCACAGGCCCATCCATGCCCAGCACCCTCCCTTGCAAGGCCCAGCACCCTCCCTTGCAGAGCCCTGCACCCCAGGCGTGCGTGCGCCCCTCCCTCCTGCGAGGAACGACCCCGAGTCGCTACCTGACTGGTCCCCGCCGTAGTACTCGGTCTCCATGACGGGCCGCCGGCCCCGCCTATCCTCCGAGGACTGGCGGCGGGGCGAAGCCCCCGCGCAGCGCTCACCACTACAGCCCCCCGCCTCCAAGCGCCGCCGCCGCCCGCCTCGTACCAGGCCCAAAATGGCGCCTCCCCTCCCAACGGCCGGCAGCTGCCTCTGCGCGTGCGCCGAGAACGGCCGCCCCTTTCCCCCTCTCCCCGGAACGAGCGAGGCGCTCGCGAGGCTTCAGGGGGAACAGCCGCCAGGGGGCGCGGCGCGAGCGGGAGGGCGGGGCCCCGGCCGTTGCCCCGCCCCGGCCGTTGTGGCGGTTGCCGGTAGCGTCGGGAAAGGAGCAGCCGAGCTCAGGTGTTAGCGACGGAAAAGTGTTCGCTGCTTCTGTAGCAGGCTCTGCATTAACTGCAGCGAACTAGAAAACATTTCCTTGTCCTCTCCCTAAACATTTTTTGAATTTATTTTCTAGAAAATTGGTTGCTTTTAGCCTGATAACTGAAGTTCTGGGGACTTGCAGGCTATTTTAAGCCCTTGCACCACCACGGGAAGCAAAGAGCTGTACAGAAGTGCGAAATGGTGGTTATTTTAACAAAGATGGTTCCTTCTATGAGCAGTGTGGAAGCTTCCAGGAGACTAAACCCCAGGAAATGTTAGGTGACCTTTAAGTGGGGGAGTTATTAGTAATTGTATTTCACAACCTATGGGGGGGGCAGGTGTGGGTGCTGAGAAAAGCCCCAGCCAGATCACGGGGAGGGTGTGAAGTCGACCATGACAACAAGTGATGCACACAGATGACAGAAGCCAAGTAGTGGGCCTGCTGACTTTTGATGAGAAGGGACCATTGCTCCATCAAAGCTTTTCTCAATTAAAAAAAAAAAATAAATCCCTCTCTTTTATTACCAGGTAAAGTTTAATTCCAGAAAGGCTCTTTATATGTTACATATTTATTTTAATAAAAAAGAAATAAATTATA
>JANIJG010014997.1:107412-121352 GCA_024611175.1 Megaceryle torquata | reverse complement strand
ACAAAAAAACCAACCCCACACACACACCAATAAAAAAAAGAACCAAAAAAAAACCAACACCCAAAACCAACCAAAAAACAACCCCAAACCAAAAACCAAACCACTACACCACCACCACAGTGGTGCAGTGTGTTTAAAAGGCTGACCAACCTCAGGTTTGGCATATCAAAGACCAGGGCAAGAACAAACACTTTCGTTTTCATCTGTCAACTCCCACACCACTCAAATGGAATTGCGTAGGGAGATTTTTCCTGCCTTGCTTCAAATAAATGGGTGTTGTGTTTACATACTGCATACTGAGCACTGCCTACTAGAAGCCAAGTGCTGCATCTTGCCAACTCTTAACTTTCATACAATATGGCGATTACATGAGCCAGCATACCATTAAATCACATAACAAAACTTGGAGAATGGCACTGTCAGCTTGCAGAACTGTACCTGGACAACTGACATACAGTGCACAAAAGGAGATAGTAGATTTCAGTGTGATAGCAGAACTGGGTCAGAAGCAGACTGGATTAGCGGCCTCAGTCTAAACTACAAAGTCAAATGCTGCATAGTTCATGGAGATAAAAACTTACAGGTGCACAATACAAGCAGAAGAAAAAAAAAAAAGGAAAAAGATCACTAAACACACCTTACAAAATGCTTCCCCACCCTACAGTCTTCCAGGTCATTTGCTGTTTATTCTCCATATGACACTTTATTCCAGGATGTTCTTTCCAGCTGCAGTACTTGCAAACTGGCTGCCCCTAAGCAGAGTCAGAATCAGGGGAAAAGAGAGAGACCTGAGTCCATTGCTCAAATGTGAATAGCACAAAATCTATCTGGCCCCAGAAAGCTCTCTTTTTCTATCTGATGTGCAGCAGATCTACCCCTACCTTGATTTCTAGATGTCTTCCAGTGATTAGTGCTCATTTTTTTTGCAGAATGAGCAAGAAGGATTGGAGATCGGGGCTCACTATTTACTCTAAAATAATTACTCTGCAAGCTTGCACCAAGGTATCAGATATTTGCTTTGTGTTTATGATTTAGCTTGCCAATATGAGACTGGAGTGGGCAATTTGTTAATTCCAGGTACCATCCCATAATAATTTCTGCAGAGGCTCCCACTTCAGTGACATAAACATACTAGAGATAGAACAATCTAAGAAGGTCATTTGACTATGAGCAATAATGTGCATATTCAGAAATAAATAATAAAAATCCCCCCCCCCAAACCAACCACAAAAACAACAACAAAAAAACCCAACCAACCAACCAAACAAAAAAACACACCAAAAAAACCACAAAAAACCCAAAACAAAACAAAAAAACCCACCAAAAAAACACAACACCCACTAAACTGAAATCTAAGACTTCTAATATTGAGGTTTCTAAGAGGTTGTGCATCTAACCCACTACTGATGATCAAATCCCTGAACCAAGTAGCTGTGATACCTGTACATCAGCAGCCTTCTGAGCTAGGTCCATGAGTGACACCTCCTTGCAGCATATTTCTTAGTAACTTAATCCTAGTTTGCCTTCAAATCAAACAAACAGCAAACAAATTGGAAATGTGCTTCATATTTTTGCAAGATTGTATCACATTAGCACTACACAACCACATTTTATTCAAAACCTAACAGGCATTCCAGACATCAGTGATATTTTATTTGCTGTAATATTAGCATGCAAAATGACATAAACTCACTTCTGATAATAGTTTTAATTACTAAGTATATAAGCCTGCAAATCCTCTCATACAAGTAATCCTTCAATAAGATTAATTCATGGAAATAGTCCCATTGAAAAAGGATTTGTACAGCTGGACCCTAAATGCTTAATCACATTTTTAAAAGCATTAGTATTTAAAAAAAAAAAAAAATCCAGGAGGTGTTGGTACGTTTAAAACAGAGGATTATATATTTATTAAACTGCATAGTTTCAGGAAGCAGTCCTTCTAGGACAGACACTGTTGGGGAACATGCTTCTGCAGTTCCTGTGGTTTCTCAGGTTAAGACTGATTTAAATAAACTGACCAACCTGCTCACTTCGAGTCTAACATTAAGCACAACTCTTCTCTTTCAGCACTTTTTTTGCACTGACATATGACTCAGCTACTCCTTCAGCCTCACTGGTTATATATTATCCCGGTGTAACACTAACTCAAACATCAAAATCCCTGATTTATTTTAAGTACTATCCACATATTACTAAGTGTTTTCAAGGCTCAGTCATATAATGGTTCTCACTTTTTGTATTATGTCTATTACAGAGTATTTTATTATAAGAAATGTTAACTTCTTTCCTGCCTTCCCAATCACGTTCTTTTCACTACACCAGTTACCAGACTAGAAAATGGCAAAAGTAACCACAAAAGAGCATAAAGATTAAAATTTACTTTCATATGCCAAGTGCCCCAATGTGCTTAAACCCTCCTTCTTGTGTCTGCTTCACTTGCTCTCTCTTTGCACAAAGGTCTCCATGGTTTTAGTGGAAAGTCTTTCTCGAAGTGCCTCCCGCTCTGATCCCCTCAGAATGATTAATGGTTTGGTATCACATTTGTTTGCTAATCCTTAAAATTAAGGAAACAATCCTTTGGATAGCTAGGAGTCTGTCACTGCCTCCAAAAAGCAGGAAGCGTAACTGCTTGAAGCCTGACAGATGCTTCACCACCATGACAAGAAACTGTTCCATAGGCTACAGCTCATGAGCCACTGAGTCAAGCCATATGGTCCTGAATGCCAAGACTGCCTGTCTTTCCCAGTTTATTGGGAGAGAGGAGATTGTTCCTGCTTTGCTCTGAATTTTCAGAAGTATTCTCTTGGTTTTAGAAGTTTACAGTTCATATGAAATAAAGCACTTGACCCCTTGCACTCTTAAATCCTTGGGTTTTTTTTCTGAACGATTTCTTGTTCTCTGAAGAAACAGCCCTACATATGTGCTTCTGTGGGCTAGCATAACATCTTGCGACTTTATTGCTATCCACTCCAATACTAAATGAATGCATATAAGTAAAGACATATAAATATGGCTCTTACTTTTTAAGATACCCTTGCCAACTAATAATCTATTCAGCATATTTGACCAAGTTTGTGTACAGGGTCTGAAACAACAGCTTTGAGGTGCAAGGCTTCTTTAGACGTCTAAAGGGAATAACAGCAAAGGATATATGCTGTCAGAATTCAAAATTGATCATTTAAACTAATACCTCACTGTACTTCAGCATCTCAAAAATTACATCTTCAAGTTATAATTCCTTAAGCATGAGTACATTCTCCACTGCTTTGGCCAGATGAGAATTAAATATTTCAAAAAGCAAGTATTTCTAATTCCCAACATCTCTTGAAAAACTATGTAAGTGCCCAAAAGAGTTCAGTAAAGTCTCTCACTTCTTTAATATTTATATATATATTATGCCTTTTCCAAGTCTGTATGATGAAGTGTCTTCAGGCTATTGGTATGTGGCTGACCCAGCAATCACCAAGAAACACACAGATTAAGGCAAAAAGTATCTTGCTTCTAACCAAGAAGTGGAAGGGAAAGCAAAAGCCCCCAGCACAGGACCGGCAGTGTGCGTGTCCATGCATTGTTCTCTGTGAGAGCCCAGGCTCTTAGCCCCTTGCTCTCCCAGAGGTCAGCCAGGATGGAGGGTACCGGCATCTTGCAAACTCAAGCCCTAAACTTTTTCTCTTTAGAATTTCCCTGAGCTGCTGCTTGTCACAAGGTGACTTTTCCACTCATGTCTGTCCTCGTCCTTCCTTTAAAAACATGCACAGCGCAGAGGTTGCAGTCTCTAAACAACTTGGAGAAATGGCAGGCGCTCCCGTGACGGTACTGAGCAGCTCTCCACGGCGGCTTGAGGGAGGGCGAGGGGCGGATGCCGGGCGCTACCCGCAACACCGACCCGCGCCGTATGCTGGAGTAGCTTGAATGGAAGCACTGACCACAGCAGCCACGCCACTGCTGCCTCCGATTATTTCATGTTCTCAGCTCGCCAGTATAACACAAGCAACTGATTTATTCAGGCAATTTTTCCAAGCGCCTTCTGACATCTCCCACGGCTCATCCGCCGATCCGGCCGCTTGCTGCAACTTTTCTACAGGCTGCAAGCACCCGGGGCAAGACCGGAAGGTAATTTTTTTTTCTCCACCCACCCTGCTCCCCCAAATCGCCCATCAGTGGCAGCAGTTCTCACCCCGGTGATTCTCACCTCTCGGACCGCCCCCCGCGGACCCCCATGGGCGCATCCCCGCCCGGCGGTTGCACCGACTCGTGCAACCCCCTCCGCTTCAGCAGCCCCCCGCCCCTCCCGGACCTTCTCGACCGGGGAGCTGCGGTCCAGCTCTGCCCGGCAGGTACGTCCCACCGCTCGGCCTCACTCACTTGTGCCTTCTTCATAAGGAACGGCAGTGCTGCAGTTCAGCCCAGCCGGCCGTGTGCAAACTCCCTTCAGCGGATCTGTAGCTCCAGCATAATGCAGCAGCGAATAGTCCACGCATTGGGGTTGCCCACGGCGAGCCCCGTGCTGCCTCTGCCTGCCCCGCTGCCGCCGCTTGCTCTGCGCTCCTCGCTACGGCCCCCTCCCCACAGCGTGAGCGCCCGCACTGGCTGTAGCCACAATCGGCTCCCGGACAGCGCTTTTATATCTCCGATCTGCCTCCAGCAGCGGCGGCGGCCAGCGGCAGCCTATGCAAGACACGCCTTTCCCCTCCCTTCCTCCCTCCCTTCCTCCCTCCCGAAGAACCGGGATCTGAGGCAGACCCCGCCGGGAGGGGGAAATCCGTGTAAACTTAGGGGAAGTTGGAGGCAGGAACAAGACGAGCCTGTCCCCCTCCCAGCTCAGGAGGGAAGCGCTCCCGCCCCGGGGGTGGCGGGGCTGCGAGGTGGCCGCCGCCGGAGAGTGGCAGGCGGGGAGGTGGGGGGATGCGGTCCGAGGGTCTCTCCGTATCAGCCCTCGTGGTGGGCAGACGGCTTCTACCGCCCGACGACCGGGGGCTCGACAGAGACCGAGAGGCGACCCCAACCAATCGGGGCTGGGGTCTCCGGCCTCCTCCACGGTGGACTCTGTCAACTTGCAGGGAAGCCTCCTGCTTCCGCAACATTCGAGGTCAACAGGCTGTCGGCGTTGAGTCAAGCTCTTGGGTTGTGTCCCTCTAGCCACGCCGGTGAGAAGGGGGAGTCCCACCCGCCGGGGCGCCGCCTCGGCCCGTGGCGAGGAAGGCATCGGGCTCGGATGGCTGGCGGAGCTCCCAGCAAGTGGCGGGTATTCTCAGCGCAGCAGCACCTAGCTGCGGCAGCGGCGTGCACACCCGGCAGGCACTTCCAGCTCCGCGATTTCCATTGCAGTGCTGCCTTTCCATAACCGGCGAGTACAAGTTAGGCACTGGAACGAGCATTTCAGCTACAGCTTGAAAACTACTTTTACCTGCTTCAGCCACAGAAAAGTTGTTGAGCAGTGCCTCCTAACGCTTGCGTAAAGGTGATCCTTCAGATCTTTTAACATGCTATTGCAATTTGCATCCTGTGTAAATAATGTATTAGTCTTGATTTTTACTGCATGAAGTCCTGCTGGCAAATCCATCCTAGCAGTAAGGACAGAATTTGAGTCCTCTTCGGAGAAGATAGCCGTCAGGTTAACATAGACTAAATCTTGAGTGTGCATTAAAGGGGAAGAAGAGTGGTTTATGGAAGTAGCATTTACTGAGACAGAAATCTCTGGTGATGATTAAAAAGCATGCAGAATGAGGAAAGAATAGTCTGTCCAAGTCAATGGTCATTCATGGAGATTAGATATGCTCAGAGTACACAGTAAAATATTTCATTTTAAAAGTCTTTTTAATCTAGAATTAGTGGTAAATTTTCAAAAGACTAGGTTTCTGCCAAAATCAATATGAGCTATTCGGGTGCATAAAAAAATTTTAACCCATTGCCGTCTCCACTGTATATTTAGGTTTTGGTGTAGGGCAGATAAACATCTAATCTCTGTGTGCCTCCGCATCCAATCCAGAAAAAGGGGTTGATAACTTTATTTTCCAGCATAACACTACCAATTAATTCATTACAGGTTTTTTGCCTTTTTTTTTTTTTTATTAGGAGTTCTTGTGCTACCCTCTGAGCTTTGTCAGACTGTTTTATATGCATATAGTAATAGTCTCTTCCTCAAAAGGTTATGATCCAAGAAATAGAGAAGCAGTGAAAGGGAGGAAGCCTGTAACAATAAAAAAATCAAGGAGAACTTTCACTGAAAGGATATTCTGTATATCACCTAGTGGTGGTCTAACAAAGCTCCTTCCACTGTCTACACATTTAGCAAATAGGGCCAGGAAATTAAAATGTTATGGCATATTTCCTCCATAGAACAGATGATAGGTTTAGTCTCATGGGGAGAAGCCCTGGGAAGTGTGAAAGAGCAGTCTGTCATAGCAGTTACCTACCTTATGGAAAACACTTCTGGTCTTTCCCTGCCATGAGCTCCATCACAGTCCACTGTCAGTCATGACAGGTAAGCTTTAGTGGATGCCCTGGGTCCAGTTACCTTACTGATAGTCATGCAGAGATCATAAGACTGTTGGGCCTACTTAGTTTCTCTACCACTCTGGCATCAAGTACCTTTTCTCTTTATCCTTGATCCGAGTTCTCGAACCTGTCCTTATGTTTAAACAAGAACAGCTAGAGTGGAATAATGCCCTTTTCATCTCTTTCTTTACATTGGCGATTTGAGAGTGTATTGTTGCTGACATTGACCTCAGTATGGTTTGGGAAGTCTTTTCTATGAAATTCAGAGTTTAATAATTTAAACTCATTAATAACTTATGTCCATAACCCATAAGAAACCATGTTTTTATTAGTCATGCCCATTTCCAATGTAGTACCAACTTTTGATATACCAAGTGAGATTTGTTTAGCCATGGACCATTAGCACATTGAGTAGTAGGTTTCCAAAGCACAACTGCAAAACACATTCAGTTTTTTCATGGCCTATCTCATTTGCATTTCAAAATGCTTGAGGGTGAACACAGGCTCCTGTCATAATTCTGTGAAAACCTGTTTCTTCACAGGGAAGCTGTAGAAATAGTGCTGGTGTTCTCAGCTCTTCACAAGATTTGGTTCCACCTACTCAGCAGGATTGTCCTTCACATATTTGGAAACTGAAGCATAAATGATGCCTTTTCAGTCTAGTGTGAATGGAAGAGTCTCACCATCTTCTGCAGGTGAGAAATGGCTGTTAAGTGCTGTTTATTCTGAAATTTTGTGTAATATCTGCTGTGTTTTCTATAGCTCCAGCTGTGAGAAGAAGGACCCCACTCATCATACTGATAGCTTTGCTGCTGGCTGTAACAGCTCGAATTTGGGAATATGCAGAATAAGATTGTTGTGGTTTAGGCTAAACTGGAAACTAAGCAGCACATGGCTGCGTGCTCACTCTTCCCCCACCCAGTGGGCTGGGGAAGAGAAAACATAACAGAAGTCTAATGGGTTGAGACAAGGACAGGGAGGGATCACTCACCAACTGTGGTCATGGGCAAAACAGACTTGACTTGGGGGATAAAAAACATCATTTTGTTACCAATCAGATTAGAGTTGGTTGAGAATAAAACCCCCAAATCTTAAAAACACCTTCGTCACACCTCTCCCTTCTTCCTGGGCTCAAGTTTACTCACAATTTTCTCTACTTCCTCCCCCACAACAACATAGAGGGACACAGAATGGGGGTTGAAGTCAGTTCATCATATGTCTCTGCCACTCCTTCCTCCTTTGGGGGAGGCACTCTCACACTTTTCCCCTGCTGCAGTGTGGGGTCTCTCCCATAGGAGACAGTCTTCCATGAAATTCTGCAACATGAGTCTTTCCCACAGGCTGCATGCAGTTCTTCATGAACTGCTCCAGCGTGGGTTTCTTGTCCATGTGTCCACAAGTTCTGGAAGGAGCTTGCTCCAGCATGGGCTTCCCAGGGGGTCTCAGCCTCCTCCAGACACATCCACCTGCTCTGGTGTGGGCTCCTCCACAGGTTGCAGTTGGACATCTCTATCCTTAACTTCTGTGGGTTGCAGGGAGACATCCTTCATCACCATGGTCTTCATCATGGGCTGCAGGGGAATATCTGCTCTGATTCCTGGAGCACCTCCTCTCCTCCCCTCCCTTCCCTGACCTGGGTATCTGCAGAGTTGTTTCTCCCACATTGAACTCCTCTCTCTGTTGCAGGTTCACCAGCAGTTTTTTTCCCTTCTTAAATACATTATCACAGAGACAATACCACCATCACTGACTGGCTTAACCTTGACCAGAAGTGGGTCAGACTTGGAGCCAGGGAAGCTTCTAGCAGCTTCTCAGAGGAGCCACACCTGTAGCCCCTCCCCTGCTACCAAAACCCTGCCACACAAAACAAACCCAGTACACAGATCCAACCTCAGCCACTGAGGTTGCCGGGTTAAAAAATTCTCTGCACCAGCTTTGAAAATTTTCTCCTATGAAACAATCTGAGCTGTGAAGATAAACACTAGTGTTTATGTATTAGAAAGATAACACACTGATCCCATTTGAGAGCTTGTGGAGGTCTTTGCTGGCAAGGATGCTCAGACTGTAGCATTAGCTCAGTTAACTCTCCCCCTGGTCTTTTTTAAGGACATAGAGCAATAGGTACAAGCCTTCTTAACCTACTTCAAGCACACAGAAATAAAAACTAAGAGCTAAAATTGATGTATATAGAGCCAAGAAACTCAAAGGTGCCCTCAAGCTTTTACTTACAGAAGTACTTGATCATAGAGGAATCACTCCTCTACAGGAAAGAAAAACCTTGCAAACTTGAAATATCCACAAAACAAACAAACAAACAAACAAACAAACAAACAAAACCACCACAACAACAAAAAAAACCCCACAAAAACAAACAAAAAACACCCCAAAACTTTAATATTGAGGAAATACATTGAGATAACTATGTCCTTTGAAATAACTATGTCCTTAACAGACCTTCGCTATCTTTGTTACCACAAAATGTACTAGGTTTTATTCTGTGATTGAGAACTCATATATTCTGATCTCAGAGCACAACCACAACTGAGTATTAATACTTTAATATTGGATCAAAGTACATATTTTGAATTTCTAATTGAGCTTTCTTATGCTTAACAGTTACCAAAGTGACTGTTGGTTTCTTTTAAGCACCATACATCCTTTGTGCTTTATACAAATGACAAGGAGAACTTGTGGTGTGGTTATTCAGTGTTGCTAATCCACAAGTGAATTACTCAACCAGACTTAGGTCCATGGGGACACCTACAACACTATGGAGCCATTTTTATTTCACTGAGCACCAGAACAGCACAGGATTCAGATGCATTTTTTTCATTCACATGACCTGACTTTAAAGACTAATTTGTGAAAAAGCCACTTCCGTGTAACTGACTCTCCATAATATATTAGTACAGACTGGGATATTAGGGATAATGGTGTTATTATATGGTAAAATAACTAACTGGACAGTTCATCTGGCAGACTGATTGGCAGACCATCTGGGGATGAATGCAATATTCTGGATTAATAGAGATAGCTATTAATTAAAAAAAAAAATATTGAAATGACAGTATGAGTATCTCAGTACCTCATTATGATGCTTCTTTAAAAATTGTGCAATTCAAAAGCCATCTAGATGCAGGAAAATGAAGCAGCAAAGTGCAGCATAGGAGTGGTGCCAGGTGGCTTCAGACTATTGGAAATCTGTTCAAAAAGTGCCAGTGAAGGAGACTAAAGTTATATGGTTGTGTGTGAGATTCGTTTGCCTAGAAGGAGCTATGGAGACAAGCAGATAGACAAAGCTAGAGTGTAGTCTTTGTTTTCACAGGAAGGAAAGCAGGCTTTGTTCATCTGATTACCATTCTGGTCTGAAATATTGATGGAGAGAATGAATGTCAGATTTTTATTGAAAGCCTAAAACTGCTTCTGCCTATTAGTGTCTTTGCTGGTTTACTTTGCACTAAAATGACAGTTTTATCTCCATTAGGATTTTTCAGCAGAATAGTTAGCAAGCAAAAGATACTCTGTTTTACAAAGAAAAGGTTTTGGCAAGGAAGACAAGCCTGAAATAGGAAGTTGCATTAATGCTATTAAAATTCAATCAAAGCCTGTAAAAACATAGTTTTAGCTGCTAAAAATCGTCTATTTCTTGACTTATGTGAAAGCTTATTTCTACTATTCTTTCAACAGACAACAGTTTTAAAGCAGCCTAAGAAGAGCAACTGAAGACCTGTCATGAGGGAGTTCTCAGCTAGAAAATAAATGGTACATGGAGAACATAGCTAATGCTGCTTGAGTTTTGTAATCTTTGGCAATCCTCCTTTGGCTTCTGATGACCCTCTAGATGTTAATAGACGTTAATGGAAATGTGAGGCTTTTTGAAACTTTTGTCAAGTTTTTGCAGTCAACAGGGTTCCAAGAAGACCAGAGGACAGCAGCAATCCAAAGATTTTTTTGGTTTTGGTCTTAACTCACAGATATTTTTTCAAATGCATGCTGAGGGGATCTGATTCATCTGCGATTGCACTTAAAACCACTACCTCTGCTTTTGAGGAATTACTTACATGTGTGATCTTGAAAGTTATACAGTTGTCCATATCAGGGAGACCTTCTGGAGTGCATTGTGATTACTCTGATGGCCTGTTTCCTTCTATGGTGAGGGAGGCTGAAGGGATGAATGGTGCCCATCCAACTGCTCTTGGCATTTGGTCAGAAGGAGACCAGAATATATATTGGAAAGGACAAATTGTCTGTTTTCCAAGCCTTGAGTTTGAATGTAAATTAAAACAAATTAAATTAAATTAAAACAAAACATTGGGTAAGTGGGATTGGATATAAATGGTCACTGTTTACAGGGAAAACAGATTATTCCCATTGAATGAAAATAGTACACTGTGCCATGGTAGTTACTAGTTCAACAGTGTTCAACATGGCTCAATTTACCAGCGTCCAGACAACACCTTTGCCCTCTTTCTGAAATGAATATCCAGCTTATGACAATTAATTTGCAGACATTTCTTTGCTGGGTTTAGTTGGTGGGTTGGAGAGCAGTGCAGTTAGTAGTCCTAACTGTGAATAATGCTCTTTTCCTGAAGTACACCAGCCATCTACTGTGGAGTGCTCTCTGATTTGTTGAATAAAAAAGAGTGGTCATTTATCCTACAGATACTGATTTCTTCAAGATGCTGTAGTTGATATGACTTCTAGGAATTAATTCTATCCCCACATTTATACTATGGGACATTTCAGTATCTTGGGCTTCTGGTTATTAAGGGACAGGGAGATTTGTCATTACTTCTTAAACAGGAATGCCAGAGGCACTGGCATGATGACTCAGAAGTACTGGAGCTCATACTTCTAAGAAACATATTCATGGATGGTGTAAAATTCAGTGCCTATAGTGTTAGAAGGAATTATAGTTACTATATTAAATAATCACTATTTCCCCAACATTCCTAAGATTTTTAACTTCCCTCACATTTTGCTCTGTTTTTTACTTTGGGAGAAAAAGAAGGCAATTATAAACTACAGTCACCAAGCCAGGCAGTGTTGTTTGCCTGTCATGATATCAGTTTGTGTAGCCTAATGCATTAATTATAGTTATACAAGCTCAAAAGACCCCATATTATTTTCCTTGTACAGTTCTATTTCCAAAGAAAATAACATATCTTATAATTTTTACCATACTTAAGTAGATCCTTGTTATATTCATATTTTGATTTCAGTAATTTAGAGATGAGAACTGTATGAGAAATAAATATTTCTGTTCCCAGATTTGTTGCCTGCATCTCTTGATATGCATTAATCTATGTCATCCTATTCACAGTAATTACAACCCTAGGGAGTTTCATGATAAAATGGGTTCATTTTAAAACAAAACACTGTGTAAGTGGGATTGGATATAAATGTTCACTGTTTACAGGGAAAACTGAGATTATTCCTTTTCAGTGAAAAACTGGCTCTATTTTTTGTTTTTATAGTGCATTTAGTCTGAAGAAAAGGAAAGGTACAGTTATCAGGTACAGTGACTTCAGAGCCGTATTATGTCATCACTTTTCTCTTTGATATAGTCCAATTGCATTAGAAGTGTGGAAAGGACTAAAAGGGTTTATCCATTTCCAGCATAAAATGAGTTAAGTTTCTTGCCCCTGCTCATCTATGGGAATGTTGGTTTAGAATTTGACTCATCTCATGGTTGGAAACCTTCTTTTAAATTGAAGCCAAATATATTCATTGTTAATTTATATATGTTTGTTCTTGGGCCAAAGTTATCCTTTACCATAAATAGCTCTTTCTTTTCCCTACTGCTTTTTGATCTCCCTGCCCAACCTACTGGCAATATCTACACTAATAAAACAAAACAAAACAAAACAAAAGAAAACAAAACAAAAGCCTAAAAAACCCCCCAAAAAACAACCAACAAAACCAAAGACAAAGCATGGGCTCAAGTACTGGCATGCAGTGGTCTTTGGTATTTAATTTTTAGCACTTGCTTTGGCACATTTTTAGTCCAGACAACTGGTGTTCTTCAGGCCTGTGTTTAGCCAGAGGAATAGTACAAGCCAGGACCGATTTGCAGCAGGCAGTTCCCCCCTCTTCTGGGGAAGGAAGAAAGGTTTGCTGTGTGCATGCATAAACCATCCTCTGCCATTAACCCTGGGCCCAGAGAATGGGTCAAGGCCTAAAGATGTGGTTTGGATTGCCTCTTAATGCATGCACTAAAAATAGTGTGTGCAAATTATACTGAAAAAAACCCACTTTCGTAAAACGTATTCAGGAAATGCCCAACCACAGCACCTGTGCAGTAAGAGTCAACGTTAATTCAGTAATTTACTTCCTTTTGAGGTTTGGAAATTTAATCAAAGCATTCTACTAACATGAAAGAAAAGGAGAATGCAGAAATGACCTCATGCTGCTATTCTCTCCTTGACTAGAAGGTCCTCTGCTGCAGGAGCTCACTGATGGAGTGAGATTTCACTGTGTTAACTGGAGTTTATGATGCACCGAGAAGCTGTCTGCTCCTGTTATCTTGTTATTACACTCGTTATAAACACTCAGCTAAAGCTTTTAAAATGCTGAAGAAGGGAGGATGGGGAGACTAGACAGTGAGTCCAGACCTTTTGCAGGACACCATGGACTTGATTTAGATATCCCTTTAAAATTAAAGAGAGAAGAAAGGTAAAAATTTGGGGTTTTTTTCTCCATTTGAAAGGACTCAGTGTGATTAGGATGTTTTCAGTGCAGCTGTAGAGGCCCTGTTCAGAGCCAGAGGCCCAGTTAGCATTCCAATTAGAATGATGAGAAATGCTTGAAATTAGTTTTGAAGGATAGTTTAAATCTCCCAAACTGACTGTGTGTTTACTTGAATAAGAAAATACAGAAATAAACTATTTTTCTTTGATTTTCAGTTTCATTAAGATGTCAGTATTAATCCATGCACAAGCCTTGAGCTCTGACAGGATAGATAATCAACAAATATGAAGATGAGGTTTTCCCCCTGCCTCCCAGTTTTGGAAATAATGTAAACTGGAGAGCTATGACACACAGTCATTTGTCAGACTGGTTTCATGTGGGGTTAACCCCTACAATGATCTTCAACTGGACATTTAAAAGTGCCACCTGTATGGTGAAAGAATGATGTATATTCCTATTCTTTTTTCTTAAGATTTTGTAAACAGTAGCAATTTTAATTTAATATATTTAATCTATTAAGTCATTCACTAATTTTAAAGAGTCATTATTAAAAGGAAATGCAGTTCATTCTGCTTTCATTTATGAAGTAATATGAATTCTAAGTTTTGTTTTTAGAATGACAGATTCAAGTGACAAATCCTTCTCTACAGAGTCCAGCCCTTCCTTCCTTCCTTCCTTCCTTCCTTCCTTCCTTCCTTCCTTCCTTCCTTCCTTCCTTCTCTCCTTCCCTCTTCTTCTCTCTCCCTCTC
>JANIJG010014997.1:88356-107312 GCA_024611175.1 Megaceryle torquata | reverse complement strand
CCTTCCTTCCTTCCTTCCTTCCTTCCTTCCTTCCTTCCTTCCTTCCTTCCTTCCTTCCTTCCTTCCTCTCTCTTTCTTTCCCTCTTTCTCTCTTTCTCTCTTTCTCTCTTTCTCTCTCTCTCTTTCGCTCCACATCATGCAATACTGTCTAACAGTCAACATCCTCAGTGGTATCAGAAGGATGATTTGCCATATTTTCACTCTTAGTCCTAGATTCAGTGAATGGTTATTTCAGAAAGCATAAAGAAAGCAAGTGAGAAAGAGAGAGAAAATGTTATGCAGGTATTTTTGCTATGCATTTAATTTTAGTCTTATTTATTTTTTTCTGAAGTTATTCTTTAATTATTGTATTGCTACAAATTTCACAAGCTATCTATGCATCTTGTAAAATACAAGTACTTTTTTATTTTAAACAAACAGTCTTTTAATATAATTTATCTACCCTGTGTTCTGTAATTACTGTAGAATTTACGAAAGAGCACCTATCTTGGTTTTGATGCTTCATTATTTGTTACATATGTAGCACATATCTGCTTATCTTTTCTCTAGATTAATAATTTAGCCTTCTTTGTGCCTCTTATAGGAAAATCATACCATGACTTTGATAAACTTAATTATCTATTATCATAGCCTATCCTGTTAAAAAGAGGATGAAAGAAGGCGTGTTCTTTCTGATGGACAGAAGCTGAGCTTATGTAGTGATGTGAATAGCACACTTCAGGCTGGTACTGGAAATGATGTTGTTAAATCTGACAGGAGACAGATGCTAAAAATTGGCATTAACAAATTCTGCTGCCCCTAATGGCAGCCTTTCCCTGGGAGCTTTGACTCTCTGTGCTTAAATAGACCTTTCTCCTCCTGTCTTAGACTGAGCTCTAGCCATCCCCCCTTCCCTGTATGTCCATTTGTCTGTATAGGAGAAGAAGGAGTGTTTTCTTGCCAACATCTTCCCTTGTGGCCCTGGCCCTGAAATTTGTTGCTGTTCGCTTGGCAGTGCAAGATCCTGGAGCTCTACTGCTGCACTCTGCAGCTAGTGACAAATAGAAAGCTTTGATCTGCTTGCTTCATTTTCTCTAACACATTTAGTTTTTCAACACATTCATTTTCTTTCTAAAATTAAATATTAAATCCAGTTCTAAAAGGCAGAAAACCTTGGAATGTGGAAAACAGTGATTTCATTAGTAACCTTTTTTAGTGAAAGGAAGCCTTGCAAATGAAGTAAAGATCATCTGTGCTTTTATATATTTCAGAGACACCTGTAGGTATCGGAAAGGTAGATATGGTATCTGGTCCACCATACATACACCCTGCAGCAATAGAGAAGTGTCAAAGCAGGAGGCCCTCCTAGGTTCTCATCTATAATAATGGATGGAGAGTTCTGTTAAACCTGGCTTAAGAAAAGGTTATTAAATTACACCAGTAAAGAAGACTTATTTTAGAGAATGGAAAGTCTGGTTTGCTTGGTCTGGTAGGCCAAAGGCTAAATTTTTTTAAAGCAAGAACAATAAGATTTGCAATATTCACACAAGGATGTACAAACATAAACTGGCCAGTAGCCATCTTAACCTCGTAAGAAGCAAACCACACAGGACTGATATTCTGGATCAGACTTCAAAAGGAGCAGGGGGAAGAGATCATACCTATGTGGTGTTTAGTCAGTATATGAATAGGATGATACATTGTGCTTGTAGTAGAGAATTGCAGGAAGCAAGAGATGGAGCTCAAGGCCATATCTTGCTGTCCTGTCAGAAGGAGGATAGCAATCCTTGCTGTTAGGTGAATGTTAGTGCATGAAATTATTTTATCTCTGGTTTTCTCAACAAATAAATATCCAAGTATGTGCCTATAGACAGGTATGTGATGCCTCTCTGCAACTATGAAAAATATTTCCCTCTCACTGATGTCCTTTATAAGATCCTGTATATTCCTTCATCAGTAGAACAGCCTGATGTGGGTTGTAGTGGGTGAGGCAAAGGATATAAGGACAAAGTTTTCCCTAGCCTGTACAAGGTACTGGCAAATCTCTTCATTACCATAAGGATCAGTAGGTGTTGTAAGTTCTTCATAAATCATATGTTACTATGCTGTGAATCAGGAAAAAGATGTCATTAGATAGTAAAGGTAAGCTACAAATGGACTACATTATGCTGAAAGGGGTTGAGAATATCTTGTCTTTTTACAAGACAATAATGCTGACAAGTGATCTTTCAGAATGTGTGTTTTCATACATTTATAATGAGAGACTGATCCTTTGCTGGTGCTGCGATGTAAACCAGATCCTCAACAGTCTAAAACACTTCTCTCTGTGCTTTGTTTTTGTCTAGGACATGTGTCAGGCCTGAGATGTTTCAGACATGTTCAGATATCTTCAAGCAGGCCTGCTTATTTCAACACCCTGAGAAGGTGAAAGAGTACTAGAAACAGAAGAACTAAGAATGGTCTTGCAAACTGATCCTGCCTCTGATCCAGAGGGAAAATGTTATAGGATAGATTTAGTAATGGGTCTCACCTCTGTTCATTTTACAAAACCTGCACCGCTGGCCAAAGCATGGGATTAAAAATGACTGCACTCAATTTTAAGAAATCTGTTTTCACAATTGCCAGTTTTCCTGGACTAAGTGGAGTAGTGAAAAAAATACTGCAAAGCTAAATGAGGAAAAGTAAAATATATTCATCCTATTGAAATATTCCTTTAGCCAACTAAAGTTCTTATTTTAAGAAGTTTAGGCTCCATATTAGATTTACTTGTATGGTAAACTAACGGAAAATCCCTTCATATTCTTGATCTTTTCCTATTTGCTTTTTAAGAGAAATCTAAATGTACAAAACATTATATACTCCATTCACTGTATCTATGTCCGTATATTTATTTCTAACTGCTATTTCTGTGGGTGCCACAATAATAAATTAGTTCTTTGGTGAACTACTGCAACAATTTCATTTCACTCAGTGGAAATACTCTTGATTTATGTACGTAGTCACATGATCAAAATTTAACCTTCTGTTTAGTTTTTTGTTCTGCTGTATATACAATAACAATATAATGAACTTGTGCCTTTTCAATGGCTGCACTGACATTAACAAATGGTCCTGGAACACAGCAAAGATTCCACAGCAAGATAAGATACCATAAATTTAGCTACTAGAGCACTGAAAGTGACGATGCTGAGGTTTGATTTTTAAACAGAATAGCTGTGTTAATCCAATCTCCATTGAATGTACAGAGGAAGAATTCATGGTAATTAGGAAGAGACAAATGGCAGCATTCACTTCTGGAATTCTGGGCCCACATAAGCATTCAGTAACCACTTTAGGTCTTTAGGTTTCTTATTTGGCAGAAAAGGAATTATATACAAGGGGAACTTGCATACTGGAAGGAGGCTCCACTCTGTCTCCAGACATACAGAACATCTACAGGATGGAAACAGGTTTATAATAACTATACAGGGATCTGGAAACAGCCTGGTTGCCTAATATGTTCCATTTTCATTTCACATTTTTCTTGTATCTGTGTTAAATGTTCTAATACCTCCTCTAAGGCTGCTACAAATCAACAATTTATCCTAGAAAAATGTGTTTCTTTTGTCTCATGAAACTCTCTGAGTTTGTCTAAACTAGAAACTGCAAAAAAATGCAGTTTCTTTTCTGGCACTTGTATTATCTAGGAAGACTTTAACAATCTGCTAAAATACTAGCTGAACATGAAGAACCTGAGAGTGAACCTGTTCTGCTCTGTAGAAGTGTATGCAGAACTACAAATGACCTAAAGCTTTCAGACCTGTGATAGTGGAAGTGGAAGGTGAAGGAAAAATATGTGTATATCATCTTTGCTTTCCAAACTCAACAGAGAACAAGCTTTCAGTGATGGGAAAGAAAAATAAACAGGATGGACTCAGCCTTCTGGAATGATGTTGGTTGCCTGCTGTGTAATCCAGCCTTAACTGCTAGCTATTCAAGTGAGGATAACAGTTCAAGCTCAGGTCTGCTTGTATGCTGAAGAATTGAGTTTAGGGTTTTCCCAGGACATGTCACTTAATTTACAAATCAGAAAATTCTCCACCCTTTCCCCCTTTGTAAAAAAGATAGGAATTTCTCTACAGAAAGTCTGACCGTTATACTGTATTGTATGAATATTCCAGAATTTAATAAATAGTACATATACTATGTCTGTTGAAACCACACTTATGTGTTTTTGATGAATTAATTGTATTGACTATTTAGTTATATGTCCATTTACTGTTTCTCCTTTCATTTAATGTGTGGGACAGATGCACAACGAGATAAAATGTCCTGACTAACCAATGTGCAACTAAACATCAGTTTGTTTTTTTCCTGGTATCCTTAGTCATTGACTTTACATCCTAAAAATATTTTCATAAAAGCAGAATAGTATTGATTTTAGTATTTTATAGGCTGGAAAATGCAAGCCAGAACAGATGAAATCTCTGCATACGACTCAAGTGTTTTAATTCTGGAGGTTCCTTATATAGTGACATTTTATATGATTACTGTTTCTTGAGGAAGCAGAGATAATAAAGATGCTTTGCCCAGAACATAGTTTCCCTCTCTGTGTGTGTATTTATAATATTTAATCCAGTCTCTAAGTATGTATCACTGACTACAAACAAAAAAATGTTAAAGTATGTTAATTATTACACAGATTTATTAGTGTTTTTGAACAGAGTAAAAACAGAAGAGGAGAGTCACCTTAGAACAGAAATCCCCAGAGAGCAAAGCTAAACACCATAATTTTACAAATTTTGAAACAATCAACATTTTTCCTGCATGGGGTGTCAAAGAGAAGAATAGGGTAACATCAATACACCAAGAGGAATTAATTGCCTTGTGTGTCAAATGCAGTTTGAAATGCCTCCTGTGCATGGAATTATTATCTCAGAGTGCTTATCTACTAGGAAAAACTCATTATATGTGGGGTATAGACCATCTTAGTGTTTGGCCCTGCTTGCTGTTAAATTTTGAATTAGAAACCTCTCAGACAGCCAGGAATGGAGTATGGTTATTTGTCCCTATACTTTGCAACTTTTATTCACTGGGAGCAATCCTTATGTAACTATTCTGTTTACCATTCAGTTTCTGTTAAGAGTAATCACATGTTTAATGTCTTAGACCCTTGAATTGTGATTACAAGTCAGTTCTATTACAGAGATTGAAAACTTGCCACAACTTAGCTATTATTTACATGGACTGAAATGCGGGGGAGAGGGGGAAAGGTGAGAGAAAACTTATTTCTTTTTACTTAAGCCTGTAATACTATGCCTTCTGAGAAGGATCACATCTTTTCAGAAATTCACCCCGAAAAAGTAATCACCCAAACATACCAGTTGTTCATATTTAGAAAATAAAGTGTTCTCACATGAATATGCTCTTTAAACTTTGCAGTGATTACAGCACAGGAGCAGAGATGAAAAGACAGATTCAGAAATCCTTCTTCTAGATCTGCAAATATCTTCTTTTGAAGGAAATGATCAGAAGTGATAAAATTACTAGAAGACATAAAATAATTAAAAGTTATAAAATTACTATAGTAGCAAAATGTTATAATAAGGAGCTACACATTTTGTTCATGCTGTCTTTTGAGATAATTCATATAATCATAGAATGGTTTGTATTGCAAGGATCCTTTAAAGGTCATCCAGACCAACCAAACTGCCAGGAGCTGGGACATCTTCAACAAGATCAGGTTACTCAGAGTCCCATCCAACCTGACCTTTTCAGGTTTCCAGGGATAGGGCATCTACCACCTCTCTGGGCAACACTTTCCAGTATTTCACAATTCTCATTGTAAAAAAAGTAATTCTTTGTATGTAGTATTTTTTAGTTTAAAACAATTACCCCTTGTCCTACCACTACAGGCCCTGCTGAAAAGGCTATACCCATCTTTTTTATTGGCCCCCTTTAAGTACTGAAAGGCTGCAGTAAGGTCTCCCCAGAGCCTTCTCTTCTCCAGGCTGAACAATCCCAACTCTCCCAGCCTTTCTTCATAGGAGAGGTGTCTTCATTCCTCTGATCATTTTTGTGGCCCTCCTCTGGGTCTAACAGGTCCAGGTATGTTATTCTTGTATTGGGGGCCTCAGAACTGGGCACTCTGAGTGACATCCAGGTGGTGTCTCACTGGAGCAGAGTAGAGCAGCAGAATTACGTCTCTCACCCTGCTGGCAACTCTTCTTTTGCTGCCGCACAGGGTATAGTTGGTCTTCTGAGCTGCAAGCATATATCACCAGTCCATGTCTAACTTTTCATCCACCAGTACCCCCAAGTCCATCTCTGTAGGTCTGTTCTCTATCTCTCCAACCCCCAGCCTGTATTGGTAGTGGGCATTGCCTCAACCCAGGTGCAGGACCTTGCAGTTGGCCTTGTTGAACCTCATGAGGTTCACATGGGCCCACTTCACAAGGAAATTAAATTATATGGTAACTAATGAAATTACTTAGAGTATTCAGTTAAGCACTAAAAAGAAGCCTAAGCATTTGATGCTGTTCCCACTGAAAATTTACATCCTTACCTTCCATGAAAGTAGGATTAGGCTGATAATATTGATTTAGTTTGCTTTAGCGATCAGGTATAACATTGACTTGATTGGCCTTTGGATCAGATGTTAAGCAGCTTTCCGATCTGCACTAGCTGAAGGTCTGTCAGGAGAGCTCTTTTTTCATCATCATAGCAAGAATCAACAAAAAGACACTTCAGAAGTGAATTATTACTTTTTTTTTTTTTTAAACCGACAAACCTCCTCTCTGATACCCCCAAAAAACCAGTTTGTATACATTATGATGAAAATTAGTGTAATCAGTATCATATTCTAAAGTCAACTTTAGGAAACTCCTGATTCAGTTCTTGGGAACTCCATGCTGTTTACCTGTCTCTTCTGTCCAGAGGAAACCAGCGGGTGCTTCTAAAATCTTTTGAGAGAGCTGTTGTGTCAGGGGCATGAGAGCTGTTGTGTCAGGGGCCTGTGTGATTCTTTTCTAATGACTGTTAAGTCAGGGCTTTACTGGAATTAATGGAATGGCATCCTCAAACAATGGTGCTCTATGTGCCTCGCAGATAGCTTTTGCATGCAGGGCCAAGCTTCCTATTGCAAACCAAAAGAAACAACATACCTGTCCTCACAGGAACTGGACTTTAAATTGTTCGTTTTCACTGTCTTGATTGGTAATTAGGAGTTTATTCTCTCTGGCATAAACTCAATCAGGGAAATCTGCATCTTCTCTTTCAAGGTATATTTCTTTAAAAACACTGTAATCTTTTTGTCCTGGAATTTTACAAAACAGCAGCCAGAACATCAACTAGTGTAAATTGGCCTCCTGTACTGACTATGACTGAGCTTTACTATTTTACATTCACTGATTATTTGGCCTGTGGTTTTTAACTTTCAAAAATGCAGAGGGATTTTTCAGGGACCAAAAAAGCTTGGCTTGACCTTTAAAATTACTTACACGCAAGGAAGATGAGAAATGCCTATGTTTGTTCTTAATCCCTTACTGCTTTAAAATTTAAACAAGTGCTTTAAAAATAGTTTAGGCCAATGGTTGATGGGACTAACAACATTCTCTTTTTTTTTTTTTTTTTTTTTTTCTGAGAACCCTCCAATTTAATTTTAGCCGAGGTTAGACATGTAAGTGCTAAAGTAGTTTTGAACTGGGGAGTAAAGGGAGTTATATACCGAGAAAAACATTTTGATGGTTTTCTTATTACTGTCTAAATAAGGCTGTGAGTGAAAAAAAAAAACACATTAGGGCACTTGACCTGGAAATTGATTCAGAGATAAATTGTACATTTATCTAATCATTGTACTCAATCTGAGAAACAAAACTGCTCTACAATCGTTCTGTCTTTCCCTCCCCTAGCTTTAATTCCATCAGATCTTCCAGTTACAATCATTTAATCACACAGCTGGCCTTTAGCACCAGCCTGTCTTCCTTGGCAGTGGCAGTGATATGTGTCCAACAATCTTTATTACCCATTAACATAAATTAAGTCGCCTGACTTGGAGATTTGGAGCTTTTGCTTCATTACCTTGTACAGTATTTAGATTATACTCCTGGTTTCCAAGTCAAACCTGCTTGGCCCGCATCATTTGTACCCCATATTAATTCTGCCTGTGCTTTGTTTCCACAGCACAAGCAGCTTTCTGAAGGGTGACTTCTGCAGTCCAAGAAGCACAGAATTGTATTGCACAGTAAGTTAAGGAGAACAGGCAACATCCTTCCATTTGTTTTAGGGCTAGGTTCTTGAAGCCAACAGGAGCAAAAGTATCACGGCTTGCTACAGCAGAATGATTCTCCAGACATTGTCCTCCTTAGATAGGACCAAGGGATTTTTCTTGTCCCAGTAACAGGCAGCTATAGCCCTGCTGCCTGCAGGGATGATCCTGCACTTGTCTGATCACTCACTTCTACCCTTTCTCCTCTGTGCTGGAGGGGAGGCCATGCAACTAGTAAGGAGCTCCAGCAGTAGGAGGAGGAACATGAGGCATGGAAGACCAGGTGATTCCTGACCGTAAGCCCTCTCTCCTTCTCCTCCCCTGAGGTCGAGAGAACTCAGAGAAATAATCAGAGATTATTTAATTTTACTGTGCCTTATAGGCATTGAGTCTGACTGGATTATCTTTCTGCACAAAATAACAGGAATCCTGAAATAGCAAAAAAAGTGGCATATCCTTAATATGGCCCAGGCCTGCAGTTTTTACACAGCTTGTGAGTATTTGCCAACCTCAATTTTTATTCTGCACAGCTGATTTTCTGTAGTATTAGGAGTCATTGGATTCAATCTTGTTGGCCTTACTTTAATGTCACAGTACTTTGTCTTTTAGGAGTCCTGCTAACTCCTTTCTCTTCACATCCAGTTCTATTCACCTGCTACTTCTCAATGTCTTAACAATACCACTTGATTTACCCTGTGCACTTCTGTTATTCGTTTATACCACTTCTTTCTGATGTGCCTTTTGTTGTGTTACGCCTCTTGTATGATTCACTTCTCTTCATTTGCACCTAATGAAGCAAAAGCCATTCCTCCTCTCCTTTTCGTGTCTCAGACTAATTGTGTATTTTATAAGGTTTCTTTCAGTAAATACTTGCTTTCCTACTTTAACTTTCCCCTTCCTGTACCTTCCCAGGAGATCAGAAACAATACATTCCCAAGTTAGATTTTATAACATCTGTTTTATTGTAATTATTTTGTTGCTTTCACTCCTTCCCTTCCTTGCTCTTTTTAGAGTAGTACTGCAGTATTTTCTGATCAGTTGTATACAAATGATTGTCCATTTTCCTGTTTTCGACTGCTTCCTCTGACTGTTAGTCTCCTCTAAAATAGTAGCCGCCTAATAATTCCCTCTACCTCCAAGATAAAAAAAGTGAATCTGAGTGTATTGCAATATCTTATTGAAGAGTCTGGGGGAAAAAAAATCTTTCAAAAGAATGTAGTTTTAGTAGTCTCATGTCCTGATAATATACATGTTCTTTTTTCTCTTTTACTTCCATTTGTGGACATTCTTCCATTCAGCTTCTCATCTCTTCCTATATATCAGATAGTATATTTTTTATAGCTGACATTTTGCACAGCTATATAACAGTCTTAATTTACAGTAGAGTGCCTTCTCCCATTTTTTCCTTGCTTGTCACATTTTTGGCAGCAATATGTCAGTCCCATGACTGGCTTTTAAGCTCCCAATTAAACTGCTGTCTTCATTGTTTAACAAAAAAATAAGCATTCAGTTTATGAATTATTAATCTGATACTGATTTTCTCATAAAGGGCTCAAATATTATATTTGAATCAAATTTTTTGTGAGGACTTCAATATTTTTTCTTTTTGAAAGCATGAAGGTAAAAATCAGAAAGACAATTTTATTTCTTGAAGCTAGAAATATGTGACACTTGGCATCATTCAGCTTGCAGAGATGGTGAGCTGCTAGTGAGTTTGAATTTGACCTTGAGTCTAACAGTGTATTCTGTTATATAGATGTGTATAAAACAAGAATTGGCATACTGGATTGGACCAAATCCCAGCTAGCTTGGTAGCTTGTCTCCAGCGATGATGAAACTTAATGAATCATAGAATTACAAAATCATTCAGTTTGGAAGGGATAGCAGAAGATCTCTAGGCCAAGCCTCCGTCTTCTCAGTAGTCTCATCTATTAGAAGAGTATTGGAAGACTGCTATTGGGTCTCTCCAAAGTCTTCAGGACAACACATACAGTAGAGAGAGAGCCTCCAGTATTACTTCCCAAAACACTCTCTTGACTTCCAAAAATTTGTGACTCAGTGCCTAAATTTCTGTGTCGAGGTGATAATTTTTTTAATAGACCTTGACTGTTTTGTTTTTCATGAACTCTCTGAATTATTTGTAGCAAAAAACTTCATAGCTCAGCTATGTTGCCTTGATTGTTTTGACCCAGACAGCACTAGCTTTATTTGATAACTCCTAGTTCATCTATTGGAAGAAAGAGGGTACAGTCTATTCTGTGGCATAGTGATGCTTTCTGTTTCCTTCTTAATACTTATAAAATATTTTTTGTTTTCTGATAGTTACTGACTATTGAGCATAGAAAAATCTATAATCCTTGAACTCATCCCTGAGGTTTCTGGTCCATTAACACTTTTGTTTTCTCTTGTGCAGCACGTGACATTTATCTTCACTGAATCTTATCTGTCATTTTATCATCCCGTCACTATGTCTCATGCTTTCTGTCAAGGTTTAGGGTCAGGGCAGCTCTCTTTTAACCCCTCTCCCTCCCCAAAGGGGAATAGAAAGGGAATAAGGGGGAGAGACTTATCAAATAGGAAAAAAGCTATAACAACTTTAATGAAAAAAATAATAAAATGGATTATATACAAATATATACAAAACCACTATTGAACCCAGCCCCCCCGATGATAATTATGGCACCATCACCACTGATGTTGTGGAGCAGGCACTGGGAGTTCCGGGCTAGACTCAGTGGCAGACAGGAGCTAGATTCTGGTACTGGATTCAGGAACACACAGGTCGGAATCAAAGTCAGAATGGACAGAATCCTCCTTGGATGATGGCCATTAAAGAAGCGAAGAAGAGCAGAAGACTTGACCCTCCCGATCCCTCAGCTTTATATCAAATATGACATATATTGGGATGGAATACCTCATTGGTGAGTTTAGGGTCACCTGTCTTGTCGACTCCTCCCTGTAGGTGTGGCCTTATGCTTTCTGGTGTGGAATATCCCTTTTGTCAGTTGGGGTCAGCTGTGTCCCTTCCCAACTTTTTGTGCACTCCCAGCCTACTCACTTATGGGGTGGTGTGAGAAGCAGAAACAGCCCTGACTCTGTGTAAGGCTGCTCAGCAATAACTAAAGCATCTCTGCATTATCAACTCTGTTTTCAGCACAAATCTAAAACATAGCCCCATACCAGGTACTGTGAAGAAAAATAGCTCTACCTTAGCACAAGGTGTATGTCCCCTGCGAACAAGCTTGTTGCCTCTTTCAAAGAATTCCCAGAGCCTTGTAAAGCAAAACATCCCTTCCCAATAATGCCTTCAGCTCTTCTGCATGGTACACCATTTGCTCATGTGTATGCTGATTCTATTCCTTGCTACAATTCCCACCAATTTGGTCAGTGCAGAAGATAAGCCTACTAGTCCCTAGCTCATTAGGTTTGTCCTGGAACCCATTTTAAAAACTGGCATCAAACCTGCCCTTTTTGAGTCCATAGGCACTTGGGCACTTCTAATTCAAGGGCTGAACATCACCCTTAACTAGCTGAGCTATTTTGTCCCTGAGTTTCTAGGTGAATGACATCTGGTCCAGGCTGTTATCATTTATTTTACCTATTTATTCCATAGCCTCTTCTACCAACACTTAAATTTGAGTCAGATCCTGTAATAAGTTGTTGGTAAAGAAAGTTTCCATCTTGAGAGACTTTTCACGTGCATCCACAGTGAACACAAAAATAGAGGATTAATTTTGTTTCTTCCCTGAGTGCTCCTTTTATTCTCTGAATAGCTGCTGCCTCTTTGGACTCCCTGACAGACTTCCTGTCCCTGATATCTTTGAAAAAATATTTATTGTTTGGTTTTTTTCAAACTTTCTTCAAGTAGTCTTCTGTTTTGCTTTTCTGTGTTTTTATATTCAACCTGCCAAAGCTCTACCCTCTCTAGTTTCCATATTTGGAATCCAACATGTTCAAACTTGCCTTCTTGCATTTACTAATCTTCCTTTCACTGTTGTTTAATCATGCTGGCTTCCTTTTTTGATTTTCTCAAATCTTTCATGACAGGAAGCATGCATATCCTTTTTACCTTCAGTAGAATCTCTAGATTGCGCTTATGCTACTGGCAGAGATTTAACTCTTTTATCAGGTTTTATCATCTTTTGGTTACTCTTTTTAGCATATTTTTAACAAGCTTCATTATTCTTAGGTAATTCTTAGAGTTGAACACAATCACAACTACTTTTTTTTTAACGTTTTTGTTATTGTTGCCAATGTTTTAAAGCATACTGTGGTCACTTTCACAGAGTTGTTCTTTGTTAGTAAATCATGATGAAGACAGCTGAGTTGAATTGAAATAGAACATATCTCCAGAGGGTAAAAACACACAAGAGTTTTGACCAGTTTCTTAAGCACCATTTTTTCCCCTAAAAGCTCTCCTAGAATTCTTTGGTTTGGAATCGAGCTTCCCTATAAGCTACTGGCTGAAGACAAGCTAAATGATTCTGCACAGTACAATCTACTGAATCAATGTCTATCTATTTAAGAGCATGAGTTAAGCATACAGGCAATTATTTTAAAAATGCTTTAGTATATCTGGTTATACTCTGTTTCAGAAGCATCATGCCTATGTCTTGGCACAGTTGTATGCTAATATATGTCAGAAGAGCAGAATAAAACATGCTGCTTGGATCCTAGGGATTCACCTAACCTGGAGGAATATTCATGAGACTCTCTAAAACGCAATTATAGCTCTTTTGTCTCACTGTATTCAATCTGATTAATTTTAACATGATTAGTAACATATGTTCAAAATATGTAAAATAGAGTGTACATTTTTCAAGTTGATTGGTTATATCTACCTTTACCCTCTCTTTATAAATCTCATATCTCTCATAATTGACACTGTGAAATAACCTGCTGAGTTTACTCTAGGAAGCACTGTGATATACACCAAAATCTCAATTTTCACCATTGTGTCTAATTAACCAGAGAACAGTTGTGTTAATAGTGCTGGCCACCCCTGACTGTTTTTATTAATATTGGATGTGATTCACTGGTCACTTAATATACAGTACATCAGCTTGTTTTGCTTGATGTTTCTTACAGAATTAATAACCTCTGTTATTTTTCTTTAAAAGGTAAATGGCACAGCTTTTTCACAGAAGTTTATGAAGCTATATCTAACATATCTAGACTTTGATTTCATTATTAGCTAGATCAGGCATTAGTAAAACCTTTGAGATTGCTTACTGTCATCTTCCAAGGCACCATCTATCCATCCTTAATGGCAGTTGCTACAGAGGAAGAGAACCTGAAACAACAGAAGATATCTGGGATGAACAGGAAAACATCTGCTGTAGTGACTGTGGTAAAAAATTTGTATTTTGAAGGGTGGAGAAAATGTTGGGGTTTTTTTTCAAAAAGAAAAGAGGAGTAAGCAAGGCTTTTCGAAAGTACCTTGCTTTCAGTTGCAATTTTTCCTACCTGCTTAATAGAACTGGAATTTTCCCCAATTTCCACATTCTCTCACAACCTTGCTAGAATGGATATATTCACTGAGACACTACAGTTATTTTCTCTGTATCTGCAGTTGGCAGAAGACACTTTTAAATAAATCTGGATGAATAGAATGTCACTACAGTGGTTTAGCCTACATTTATATTTTTAGGAAAGAAAAAATAAAAACATTTTCTTTCAATGAAAGGGCAAGCTATGAGAAAACCACCAGAAGTTGTGCAATTCAGATGATTAAGAAATCTTTACATTTTTGCCCAGGATGTGATGTATCTAGCTTCCAAGTCTGGAACTCATGTCTCCTTGTGTCACAGCAGGCTAACTACCTATTTACCACAGAGACTATTCTACAATTTCAGAAAATGGATCCAAAGAAGTATTTTATGGTCTGCAAATGCTATTAGTGAAGATGAGAAGCTCAGTGAGTAAATATTAAATCTCTCTTATTTCCTATGATGTACTGTCTTCATAATTGTGTATAACAATTCTCTGTGTTTTACTTAAATTTATTGCCTATTGAATCTGTCCTTCTCAACAACAGAAATAAACAACCCTGGTTAATTTTTTTATGTTCCCAGTTTCAGTGGCTAGACAGCATTGGATCAGAGCCTACTGCAGCTGCAGCTACTTACCAACAACAGAACAGTATTTGGGAGAAGAGTTTACCAAAACTTCCTTCTTCCCACAATTCCCTCATGAGGGTCAACACTTAAGGAGTGTACATGTTGGCTCTGCTCTTAGTGTATGATTCCTTCATCTTTCTTGATGAATGGGGCTTCAGCCAAAGAGCACTCTAGTGACTAAAGAAAACTACATACTCTGGTTTCATTCAAAGCACTTTTTCATCCATAGTGTTCCTGGATGAAGTATGGAGCCATTAAATGCTCTGTAGCTTGTGTATCCGGATGAGTGTTCTTTGATTTTGACTGCTTCCAATCCCGAATGTTTTATAGTAGATCTTCATTTGCAATGAAAAGAGAATATAGACCTTTAACTCCACTGGTATCTCCCTTTCTTCTCTTTTTCTGTATAACAAATCATCTTGTTTTAGCCTCTTGTTTTTAGAATCTGAAATTCACATAAGAAACCAGTTTGCTATCAAGAGGTCTACGAGAAACATTTGAAACTTTTTAGTTTGATTAGCTCAATTTCTTACCCCAAATGTATTGTAATGTTCTACAACTTCAGTCTGCAGTTTGGTGCCAGAAATAAAAAACTTTTTAGTTTTCAGTTAAGCTACCTTAAAAAACTTCAAATCTCTTAAATTATTTTATTTGGTTTAATTTTGGAAGTGGTGCAAAACTATCAGAAAGAGGTACAGTATTTTACAGAACTTACAAAGGAATTCTAAATTCTAAGAAACATTAAGTTTTCTTAAATTTCAATCAGTTAAAAAAAGGACTAATTTGGCTTTGGGATTTTTTTGTTTGGTTTTCTTTTGTGTGGTTTTCTTTACATGAGATACTACATAGTCTCTTATGTTGTTGCGTTAATACAAGTAGCCTCACAAAGAATTTATTTGTCTAATTTCCCTAAGAGGAAAGAATTGTTTTGGCATCCCGAAATTTCCTGGCCTAGTCGAGCATACTGCAGGATGGAGAAGTTTGTCCCACAGCAACTCCACCTGTCAGCAGGTGATGGAAGCGGCTGTGAATCCCTTGTCTTCTGCCACAGAGGGCTGTACAGTTGTTTTCAGAGATTCCATTGGACAAATCTCCGCTGGAGGTGAGGACAAGTGGACACCTTCCCAGGCAATGGCATGGTGAGTGAGATTTATGTAGTCAGCAGGAGGAATCCGGGAAGAGTTTTGTTGATTTTGAGGAAATATCTTGAGAGGAAGGGGCTGCAGTGCTAATTTATAGAGCTTGGGACAGACCTGAGAGGTAGGAGCCTGGTAGATTAGAAGAGTGACTCCCTGACGTGGGAAGTGAAAAAGGGGTGAAATGAGAGCTTGGTTCTTTTGAGAAGCATCTTTACAGTTAGCTAATTGTATGACAAATCTTGCTAGTGAGCTGGGCTTGCTTTTTAGTTTGATGATGTCATAGCTAGAGATCCATCTCTATCTGTGATGTCTATCATCACAGACACAGAGGGATACAACACACTGAAAAATTAATTAACATTGGATGGCACTATGAACATAACTAATGAGATGTGACATTAAAAACTGATCATCATGTGCTGGGGTTTTTTTTTTTCTTCTGATTAAGCTTAAAAGTTTGTTCTTAAATTTCAGTTCTGGAATTCCTAATGTTACCGTAGAATTACACTGACAAAAGTTATATTGTTTTACTAAGCATGCTTAAGATACCGGTAATCATATCTTTTACTATTTCATATAACTCATGGGAATAAGGAGTACTGGAGACTGGTGTTGGAGAAATTGTAAATTAAAATTAGACTGTATAAACAGGATACTTAGTCCATGCATCTGACCCCTGCATTTTAGGTATTAATGTTTAATTAAATGTCAAAGTCAATTTTTAACTTGTGTTTATAACTGTTTCTGTGAAAATGAAGTATCTACTTTGTAAATTCAGAGATGGAAAATTTGAAGATAAAATCATATGATATATTAACTTTTTTTCAGTTCCTCTGCCTTTCACATGGTGCTTTCCTATGATTGTAAGCACTTCTACCCAGGACTCTATGGATCATATATACCCCAGGTTGCAATGGCTATGACAGCCAAGACCACCAGTAAAATGGGATGGTACTCAGGGTGGTTAAATCTCTGACATACAAAGTACAGTGGTTTGCACTGGATCTTGTGACTGTGGTTACGTGTGTTCTGATTCTTGTTTACAGTTACTTCCTGTATCACATCAGTATGCTGCCATCTGTGTTGTATGTCTGGCTATTTTCCTATGTTTATTCTGGACACTTGGACAGCTTGTTGAGATCTTATTGGGTCCTGAGGGGATGCATACATATTTAATATTTGTTTTGTGCATCATGACAAAACCAAACCAAACAAACAAGCAAACAAAACCCAAAGCAAACAAAATCAAAAAAGCAAAGGGGAAAAAAAAAACACCCAACCAAAAACCTAAACCCAACCCAAACAATAAAAAAACCAAAAAACAATCAAACAAACAATCCCAAAAAATCATGTTCCACTGTGAAATTCTGGGATTATTTAAACCAACCTATTCCATTGAAAACATTGGTATATAGATGTAGATTTTATTGTTGGAATCTCTAGGTCTAGTCTTAAGCCTATTGAATATATTTTAGTGGGTATATTTCTTCAAACTGTGTTTCCATCAATTCTTTGACATACACACAAGAAAGCCCACAGTGTGACATTTCAGAATGAGTATGCAAGACTGGCACAATTACAAGAACATTTATTATTTGTAAACTGAACAGATACAACACAAAAAATTAGAAGTATAATGCCAGTTCCAAAATTTACTTTTTAGGATGAGAATCATACTTCCAAGACCAAAGATCCACTTATACAAATAGATTTAAATAGGAATAAAATAGGTCTTTCAGATATGTGCAGATGTCTGAGGTGAATTCTAATAGCTTCTATCCTTAACTTTCTTTTGAGGACAGTAGACTAAGATTCCTGATGTTGTCAGTGTAGGGAATTACTTCAGTTCCTTCCTCCTCAGACAAGAATGACAAAAATGCTATATATAACCTCCAGATGTCAGAGATGGAGGAAGTTACACCTATTAGTAGTGTGAAGAATAATATAACCATCCCTTGATTTTTCCTCCCTGGAAATGACTTCAGGGACAGAAGACTGTAGAAGTACTTATGACTCTGTGGATCTCTCCTTTGGCCATCTGAGAGATTAAGACAATGTTTAATTCTACCTCTGTTACCATGCTGCTCACATAGAGCCATGCATTTTGTAGCAAAATTAAAGGAAAACTTTAAGATACATACTAGCATTTATTATATAGCCATCAGAGCTGTTTTGCTAGAACTGAACCATTCATTACAGGATTTTATTTAACTCCAGCCAAGAAAAAGGCAAAGCAGATTGTGTAACATTCTGTTTTTATGGTTTCTGTATAAACATATTAAATAGATTTTTAATAAGAACTTCATGATGCAGTCATTTATTAATAACAAACAGAGAAATTATACATCTGTTTTGTTAGTGAATTTTAGAAATTCTGATTATGGGAAATTTGCAGGCTTAAGCCTAAATATTCTAATTCTAACACATTACCAGGATAGTTGAGTGAGACACAGGGCTCACTGGTAGGTTGGTGGCCACGGAGGTGGCCAAAAATGGTTGGATGAAAAGATTGAAAACTAAAAACTTTACTCCCTCTCTGAAATGCTTATATGCCAATGCAGGAAGCATGGGGAATAAGCAGGAGGAGTTAGAGATATACATTAGCATGCATAACTATGATATAATTGCAATTACTGAGACGTGGTGGGACAGCTCTCATGACTGGAATGTTGTTATGGATGGCTATGTGCTATTCAGAAGAGATAGACCAACAAGGCGAGGGGGTGGTGTTGCTTTCTATGTGCAAGAGCAACTGAAATGTATTAGGTTCTATCCAGGAGGGAAGGTAGAACAGGTTGAAAGTTTGTGGATAAAAAATAAGGGACATGGAAAAGGGAGTGAAACTGTTCTGGGTGCCTACTACAGACCACCAAACCAAGAAGATGTTGATGAGGCCTTCTACAGTCACTGGAAGTGGCCTCTAGAACACTCTGGTAGTCATGGGTGACTTCAATCACCCTGATATTTGTTGGAAAGCCCACACAGCCAGGCATACCCAGTCCAAAAGGCTCTTGCAGTGTATAGATGATTATTTCCTGATGCAGGTAGGAGAGGAACCAACAAGGAGAGGTGCACTGCTGGACCTTGTATTAACTAATAAGGAAGGACTGGTTGGGGACATTCGGGTCGGGAACAGCCTAGGCGATAGTGATTATGATATGGTAGAGTATAGTATTATACAAGGGGGAAGTAGAGCAGTAAGTAGGATTACAACCCTGAACTTCCGCAGGGCTAACTTTGAACTCTTCAAAGATCTGCTTGCAGGAATCCCATGGGCTAGGACTCTGGAGGGTAAAGGGGCCCAAGAAAGTTGGTTAACTTTTAAATACCACTTCCTTTGGGCCCAAGATAGATGTATTCCATTGAGGAAAAAATTGGGAAAACATGTTAGGGGAACTGCATGGATAAGCAGGGAGCTTCTGAAGGAGATTTCAAGGAAGAGAGAAGTATACAGCTCATGGAAAAAAGGACTTG
>JANIJG010014997.1:26677-77838 GCA_024611175.1 Megaceryle torquata | reverse complement strand
ACCCGCACATCTGGGACCCCCAAGCTGGAAACCGAGAGTCACAGCTGCCACCAGCCATCATGCTTCTATAGATTTTTTTTTTGTCTTTCCTTTTATATTAGAACAGTTGCATACGTGTATTTAAAAAAAATTAAAAATGCCCCCAACAGAAAATGCTAAGATTAATGGTTAAATAATTTCTTAAAGGTCTCTATTTAGAATGAAATGAAAGGAATTGCAGTAGGAATCTGGAAAGCATCTCCATATTGTTTTTGTAAAATAAGATTTCTCATTCATTTTAATGGTTTCGTCTTGCTAAATGCTTAGCCCTGTATTGCAACGTTGGTAGAGAGAACAAATGACCTAGTCAATTCTGAAATATATTAGTGACTATCAGACTCTCATCCCTGTATAAAATGGCATTTCTGTAGAGCTACTATGGAAATTGTAAGTACATTGTCTAATTTATGAGATCATCTCATACCTACAGAGGCTCTATAGTGACTTGAATTCATGAAGGCAACATAATTAAATGCAGGCTTAAAAATAAAATAGATTACAGAAATCACTACACATGTAAGTGTGGAACAGAGTTAAGCAATAACTTTTAGAAGGTCGTCAATGTGATCTTGTGAAAAGATCTACTCATGCTAAAAGCTAACACATTATAAAAAGGTAGACAGCTACATAAAGTCTACAGTATGTCTCAACTTGCTGTGCTTACTGCGATTTTCATGAAGCATATCAAAAGTATTTTTATAGAAAAATAAAGTGAAAATAACATTGGTATTTGAAGAGTACAACTTTCTTAGTTGTCTTACATATTTTAACTTATTCAAAAGTGAAAGTCTTTGACTACATAAAAATCTAAGCAATAAAGGGTTTGCTTTCAGTCTTCCCCATAAAAAATAATGAGTTAAACACATGAATCCACCTTCTTGGAAATAACATCTTCTCTGTGATGTGGGACACTGGTTCTGTCTGGGATAGTTTTCTTCATAACAGCTAGTTGGCTGTGGGGGGTATAGTTTGGGTTTGTGCTGGAAACAGCACAAATTTTATAACTTGAGCAGTGCCCACAAGGCCATTTCTGTTTCTCACACCACACCACTGGTGAGTAGGCTGGGAGTGTGCAAGAAGCTGGGAGTGGACACAAGTAGGACAGCTGATTCCAGTTGACCAAAGGGCTATTCCATACCGTATGATATCATGTTCAACATAAAACCAGGAGGAAGTCTGGCCAGGGATCTGAGGCTCCGGGACTGTCTGAGCATTGGTTAGCTGGTGGTGAGCAACTGTTTCATTTGCATCACTTGCCTTTCTTGGGTTTTATTTCTCTCTCTTTGTTATTTTCCTTTTCATCACATTATAATTATTATTATATTACTATTAATATTATTATTATATTTCAATTATTAAACTGTTTTTATCTCAAACCATGAGTTTTCTCACTTTTATCTTGTCTTTCCCCCATCCTTGCTGGGGGGGGGAGTGATTGAGTACCTGTGTGGTAGGTACCATCTGGGTTTAAACTATGATGGATGCCTAACATGAAGGTATTAGTTTGCAGGATGTCTAATTATATTTTTATTATTCAGGATAGAGAGTCATAGTGGCTGCTCCACATCTAGCCAGCTGACCTTTTCCTGTGAAACTATGAAAGTGTTGTTTAAAGAAGGTTGAAGTTCTGACATTTTTCATCTGTGGAATGGGAAACTGGACAAGGGCCAACTCACTTTGGTACAGCCCATTGATGCTACTTGTATGTTCTAATCCAAATGTCTTTGTATCCTTCCATCTTGTCCCTGTTTAGTCTTTGTGAAACCCTTTTTTTTTTCTATTAAGCACATATAAGGAAAATTTTCCTACCTACTTAGATCATGTTTATGTTTCTTCTCTGTACATTTTATAGCTTTCTTCAACTACTTCATATTGATAGATGTTTATCAACATGATGTAAAGGCCCAAAAGTTAGCCAAAGTTCTTCATGTGTTACACTCTTTCTCATTTGTGTCTCATTTAGCCCTGAAAAGCCATTTCTTCACTCTGATGAGTTCATGTTGCCAGCCTCCATTGCACAGTTGCTCAATTTTTAAATAAATATTTCTATTTTTCTTGAATACACACACATTAATTATTTCTCTGTAATTTCTCAGTATTCAACCAATTCTTCCTTTTCTCAGGTCTTCTCCAAATTCTTTTCTAATATATGCAAAAATGCTAGACAGACATTCTGGCATGACTTACCAGCATGAATATTAGTGGAAAAAACCTGTATCTAGATGTAGACACTATAAATAAAGCAGTAACGAGTTAAAGAAGAACTTATGCTTACAGCATAGCTCTGCCCTGCCCCATAATGGAGTACTGTATTCAGTCTTGTTATACATTTTAAAAAACTTCAAAAATTTGAGAAGGCATAGCAGTAAAATGTGAAAAATACTCTAAAATAACAAAACTGCCCTATACTGAGAAGCTCAGTCTGTTCACATTATTAAAACTGAGATCAAGCAATGACTTGATAAGACTTACCTCACATGGGAGAGACTGTTTCTCACTACGCGCATTACTGAAACTTGAAATGACATATTTTCTAAGTAAGAATATATTTCAAAATATAGTGCAATGAACTATTAAAAGTCCTTCTAGCTCTTGGAGGTTTTACTATTAAAAAAAAAAAAAAGAAAATAAAAGAATATGTTTATTGATTATACACTGCATAAATGCCAGTTATAATACCTCTAATGTAGTGACTAGTTAAGTACTGCAGTCTGTATTATACAGGAGGTAGGACTCACTGATCTAATAAGATTGTATTATTTAGTTTCTTTTTGTAACTAAAGTAAATATTTCTGTGGAAATGTATTATGATCTGAAGTGTTTAATGGTGATCACTGCAGTTTTCTTTGTGTCCCAATAATTTCCATATGACACAATGGTCAAGGTATCATTCTCTTAGAAGACAGACATGAATTAATTGGCAGTGCTAGTGTTTTTCTTTATCATCTCTCTTCTCTCCTGTGAAAAATGTATTTGATACTTTAATTCTAAGATTACGGGTGGGCTTTTTTGGTTGGTTGGTTGGTTGGTTTTTGGCAAGTAAAGCTGTGTTCTAATTTACAGCAGGGCCTTGCTAAAGCAACAGTCTGCATATTTCATGCTCTGTGGAAACATGAGAGAGCATATCCTTCAGAGAGAGAGAGGAATAACTTCCGCAGCATTTAACAGCATGTGCCTCAGGGTAAGAACATTGCATATGGGTAGTTCCTGAAGAAAAACTGATGTGGCAAAGATTCAAACATTGGTGTACTGTAGCATAACTTGTTTGTCTGCTCATGTCTTTAATTTTCTAATTTCAGGAATGTTTTCTAATGCATTTGTTCACAAGCTACTACACTTAGATGAATTTGAAATATGGAATAGTATGAAGTCACGTAGTATGAAAAATACTTTTGAAAAGAGCAATTTGTGTATTTCATTAGTCTGTATCAACTAACTGAAGACTGCAACTTTTTTATAAAATAGAAAAGAAAAAAGAAAACAACTTGATACACATGAGCATCATAAAATCAGTGCAGAAGTAGGTGTGAGAGCAAGGTTTGCACTTCAACCTGCTGTTGCTCCTATGGTGCTTCTGGTAAACAGAAGTAGCTTCATTTCTAGTTATAAATTTATAATTTTTGCTGTTTTCTTGCAGTGTTTCATTGCAGTGCAACTACTAATCAGCTATTCACCTTGAACTCAGAGTTGTGTAAATTTTCTTGATTTTTTACTTTTTGTTTGGTTGGTTGGTTGGTTTGCTTTGTTTTTGAAAAATACATCCTATTTGGGCACCTGCAATACTTGATACTTCATCTGTCTGACTAATTAACTCCTTTTGATTTATTTTTCAAGCCAGAGTGTCTTACAACCTTCAGTTAGTGCTAAGCAATTTCCTTCAGGCTTTTTTCACTTTTAACAGACTTATGTATTACAGATTCAGGATGTTAAGTGAATCTTTATTTTAAAAGTGTGGCTGGTATTTCATCACAAATTTAAGTATGCATTTAGGTAGCATTAAGATCTTCACTTAAGCTGCTTCTCTCATTCATTTTAATGTTTTCATTAATTAGTGTCCAGGAGATATTCTTTCTAGTCTTGTCTGCTGTTACAAATTTTATCTCTAAAATTATGACCTCCAATGTAGATTTACTTGCACATAAACCTTTTATCTTAGGGATTTAATGTATTTAAGTAGATATATAATTCAGATACATAAATTAGAAAACATAATTTTCTAAAACACCACACTGGTTGCACAGTTTTCAGCATAAAACTATACTGTTGTTATCTATAATGCTAGTGGAACTTCAATAGTGTTAAAAAGGAGTACAGCAAAGTTCTGATTTGGATTTCTGTGTCCTTGCTGCAGATTATTTTTTGGTGTAATAGTGACCTTTCAAATGTAAAAATGTTCCTGGGAAAATTCTACAAATACTGTGATTTGAAAGCTCATGGATTTATTTGGTTTAATGGATCTAGTCTGTAAAGAGGTAGGGGAAAAGTTTACAGGTTTGTGGGTTCAAAAGGGGCAGTAATATAAGGAATACCTCATAGGCTACCGGTTTTGTCCAGACTCCACAGTTTTGCCTTAATAATCTACATAACTCTATGCTGTGTAAGAAATAGCTATATAATTCTCACTTATTTAGCAATTTGGAGTTTCATAAAATGTTCTGTTGTCATTTGAATTGCTATTTATAGGTAAGGAATGAAAGTAAATTTTGATTTTAGGAATTGTTTCAAATCAGCAGGAGGGCTTGTTAAAAGCCATTGAGAATATTTTTCTGTGACCTGGAAGGGAACACCATGTTAGTCAAGGTCATCCAAGCCTAGCTTTTCTCATTAAGAAAAAAGATTGGGTCTTTGTTAAGTTCTTATGAACTATATTAGAAGTATTATTGTTGAAAATTGTTTCTAACAAAGTAGTCTAAAACTTAACTTGCCAAAATTGATATTGACTAATTTTTCTTTACTTTGTAATTTACATTTTTGCGTTTAGTTAACAATTCTGTTTTCAAATGTAAGCACTTTAGTGTTAGTTGTTTAAATGTCTAAAAGGATATAAGCTTAATTTATTATATCACTTTTCAAGTGGTTCATATGCAAGTTATCTAATACCTGCTGTTGATATTGCTGTGTAAGCAGCACTTTTTCCTAATATAGCAATGGAAAATCAACTCACCTTTAGATAACTGTCCAAGGGATTATAATGGCTGAACTAATAAAGTGTCCTGTTTAGGAGCCCCATTTGTGAATCTCAACTGACAAATCTATCTCCCATGATTAAAATGAGTCACTAAAGCAACTTTCATACAACATTTGTTTTCTTGTCAGTAAGAAGAAATTACTGGATTGGAGATGCTTGAGGAAAGACTTGAAGATAAATGACTTGCGTTTGGGGACATCTTGTCATTTTAAAGGAGGTGTACTAGTTCTGAACTGGATGTGAAGTCAGAAAGGGAGTAGAAAGATTTTCCAAAAAGATTGAGCTGCTGAGGTCTAATGAGATGGCTGTGGGAAAGGCACCGATACCATAGGATGGTGCATCTTCCTGTTCCATCCAGGAAAATAACTAGCTTTCAGCCCAGTCTGTATTAAAGGGAACACCAAACAGTTCCTCTTATCACTCCTCATCAACTCATTCATTTCCTGGAGGGGCAAGAAAAGCACTAGAAACTGCCAAAACTTTTGGGGCATCCTGTAGAGAAAATTAGCTCTCCAGGGCATAAATGCAAAATCTCAGACTGTTTCAACCAAATTAAGAGTGCAGACTTGCAAAGTAATGAACGGTTGAAAAATGATTATGGATAACAAGGTAATCCATTTGTATTATGGGCAACTCTCACCACACATCTTTGTGACACTTTAGCTTTATTAGTGTTTTAAATTAAAAGTTTATTTAACAGTTTTCCTTTTTCATTTTGATCAAAGGACATTAAAATATTTCTCTTAGCCAATAGTCATGTGTTTGCATTCCCACGCATACTAGAAGTGCTATCATTACATTCCCATCCAGCAGTGTCTCTTTTGTATTCTTACTTACCTTAGACTCCATGTCTTGCAATGCAGATTGATAACATTTGAAAAGCATTTTTTAAACTTGTCTTGGAATTATTTTCTACTGTACCAATAATAAATCTTATCCCATCAACTCCAATAGATATCCCATGCTCAGCCCTAATATGGGAGGACCTGCTGCAAACAACTGCAGTCATCAGCTAGTAAAAATATGAATTTACACATGTGAAGAGAATACAAACAAAAATGTTAAGAGGTAGTGAATGCCTTTTTTAAATTTGAAAGAGTTATTGTACCTATATAGGCAATATCTTTAACTGATTTTTTAAAATGTATTTATGTAGACAAGTGAAAAAAGATAAAATTCTTGCATAACTTTTAAAAAAAATGTGTTTTTTAAGTATAGTGTGACATGCCAAAGGTAACTTAGACAGAAATTCTTTCTACTTCAGTATCAAGAACTTCATCAAACATTTTCTTGATTATTGTGGCAATTATACCAGTTTACATGTTAGCTAGATCTAACTCATCAAAGTAAGGGTGTATTGTACCCATTTTGTCCTGATAAAGAAAACTGGGGGCACCTAAGTCTAATGCATAGCAAGAGAAAACAGAAATGTGTTAGGAAATCTACAAGTGGAAAATTTACATATCTGTACTAAATAGTGTTTTTAATTTCAAAACTGACCTCATCTAAGGAAGAAAAAAAAGAATCACTAAAAGAATCACTAACATATTTTAAGGATTGGGGGTGGTGGGAACAAAAAAATTTTTTTTTTTTTTTTCTTTTTAAATAACTTTATCCTGGATTTAAAAAAAAAAAAAAATCATATCAACAAGAAATGAAACTTTTCAGTATTTTTAATTTGCCAATTCTCCACTCCTCATTTTTCCTTCCTAGTTCTATATGAACACACATTTGAATTCCTTATTATTGTTCTGTAGTCTCTCTCTGCATGCTTAATTTTAAAGTGGGATACCCAAAGTTCATGTTTCCTTCTAAGCCCATTTTCACTTACTTTTCTCTGTAGTTGTTGGCAATATTACCATTCTTGGATTTACACATATCTTTTGGTAAGGTATTTCTTTACTATAAGACTAGGTATACAAATTTCATAGAAAACTTAATTACTTTTGCAGTCATTTATTTCCAGTATCTAAATTTATCTGTCCAACTGCCTGACTCGTATTCTGACCCTTATGCACTGTTACCACTGCAGTTGCCTCTTGCCCTAATATAAACCTGTTCAAAATGCTATTAATGTTATTTTCAAAACCTACTATTTTCAACTTTAAAATTTTTCCATTATCAACTCACCCTCTTTTACAGCATCAGTAATAATTTTACCATTCTTATTTTGAATACTCTTCAAAATTTTCATCTGAATTATTACACAAGAAATCTTGTATCTTATTAGGTTTCCTAGCCCCAGTACGCTGCAAGTGGTATTACTTCCGACTCTTTGTTACTCAGTTTTCCACAGTTTCCTTATAATTTCAAAATTTAATTTCCAAATTTGAGGTATTTCAGAATTCTAATGTCTGCCCATGTCTGTCTAATGACTCTATATATTGAATAAGATACAGAAGGCTTCCAAGTTGGATGCAAAATGAAGTAATTTTAACTGAGGTTTTCTTTTCCTCTTCACTGCTGGACAGTGTGCCACTGTCTTCAGAAGAAGGCTCCTGCCTGCATAATCCTCCCGACTTTCAAAGATTGTTGCCAGTTCTTAAGATCAAGTTGGAGAGGAAGATAACTAAGAAGCATCTATCAGTTTTGAAAGTGAGAAGTAGTCCTTCACTGACCAAGGTATGCTTAAGAGAAAAAAGGGCAACGTACCAGAAGCAGAAAACTGGATACTCAAGTGAGACAGGATCAGATCAGGAATCATGAGCTACAGGGGTAGAGATCAAAAACATCCTAGGGGACTCTAATCTGAGATCAAAGAAGTGTTTCAAATTGCTGAGGAAACTGAGACAAGGGAAAGCATGTAGGTGTTTTATCTAGATTTGTATACTATATATGTAGAAGGTGTAGAGATTTGGTATCCTTATAGTGTATGTAAGGCTGTTTGCTGTAGCTATCATTTGCCATGAAGAAGTGGCATGTCCCTCTTGGGTTTTCTTTTCTTTCTTTTTTTCTTTTTTTCTTTTTTTGTAAGGGTCGTTAATGCTAGTCTAACAACTGCAGTGGTGTGAGATTCTGTGGCTCTGTGCAGAGTAAAGATGACTACATTTCACAACATCCCATGATGGTGGATGGAAACAAGAAGCCATCAGATGTAGCACTGTGGAAGGGACTTTAAAATTTAGTGTGGTGGGACCTAAACAGAGCAGTGCAATGAATATCTTTTTGGGAAAGCAGTGCCAAAACTCATTTTAATCTGTTTGTTTGTGATAGTCCTTTAAACACAGGTCCCAATCTAGGTGGCTTCTATCAAACCTTTATTGTTGTACATTTGCTGGGGAAGAAAAAATAAAATAAATTTAAAAATCCCAAACAACCAAACCTGGGCATGTTGCTAGACAACTTTAATTCCTCTGACACATTACTGAAGCCATATCCCAGAAATCTCCAGTGGTGACACAATGCTTTAATTTCCTCTTTTCAAACATCACTGGATGAGATTTTTCCTTCAGCATGTCCTCCATCTTATTTGAAAACATATATTTAAAAAAATAAAGAATAGAGTTTGCATCCACTATTTCTATTTGCAGGAGAGATTTAGTAGTCCCCAGGAATTTTAACACTCATTTTAGCATCTGGCAGATATGAAAGAGTAAGAAACTTGTCAGAACAGGGGACATGAGGGTAGAATTCCCTAAATCTGTTTTAACCTGTAGAATCACCTTTTGCTTGATAGCAATCTCTCTGTGATTTAGAAGGGGGTTAGCTTCTACAGTTTAAGCCCCTATCCAGCAGACATTATTTCCTGAGTTCTATGCACGCTGTAAAATGGCTTGCTTGAGAAGTCCTATTTAAGCCATTTTTATGTATGTTTCCAGATGTTAAATCCTGTATCACTGGAATATTATAAGACACAGATAATGTGTTTTTCCAAACTATTCTGAAACTGCAGAAGGGCATGTATAAAATCTTTGTGTGTTATGGTATATGTCAGCTAGCAAGACCAGCCTTAATAAATGTTTCACAAATATTTTGAAAGTTTTGGAACACGTAACTAGAAAAAAGTAAGAGATTCCTTTTTCACTGAAAAAACAACATGACTTTCTGGGAAAGAGATTAATTTTATTCACTAATCATCTAATTGACAAATTCATCTAATTGCCTTGAAAAAAGTATCTTAAAACAACAGTGTTAAGCTGTATTCTGCCTACTAATAATACAGATAAACTTTTGTAAGTGATTTAATTGAGAAATATTTATTTTAATGAAAAAAATCCTGCATTTAATAATCTGCTTATATCAATCAAATTACATTTAAGAACTTGCATGTCACAGTTTAATATTTTATATGCAACCACTAATGATATGCAGCATTTTGTTTTGGTGTGACTTAACACCACTGCACTTTGCTAAAAGAGGGAACTCTTTTAGCAGTGTCTTAGAAAAGGTCAAAAAATCTCCCAGTATTTAAGAAAGCCACATCATAATGCTTTGAAAATGTTTTGTTAACTGTTAAGTTTGTCATATATAATTGCACATTTATATAAAAGTTTTCTCTTCTTTTTTGCTTCATTTATGATCTCTTAATAATATGAAAAATTATAACAATTACAACACCTTTCTGTTATGACTTCTTTCTTTTTCTTTGTATCCCATGTTACCTTGCAACTGTGTGGAGCAATGATGTTTATTAGAAATTTTAAACCAACAGAAATGTATATCATTAATACTGAAGTTTATTATATCAACAATAAAAAATACCCAACAACCCAGTACTGGAAGTATGTTCAAAACAGTTCTTTAACTACAGCCAGAAATAAAACCGGTATCCAAAAATTACAGCTACATGTCTAAAAGAATGCAAAAATATTTGGAAGCATATATGAGAGAGTTTATTATTATTATCAGATTATTAAATTATCATCATTAAGTCTATTAAGTGCTTTGAGTAAATCTCTTTTTACAATTACATTGAATAGATGATGGCATGATATTTCAAAGATATTCCAGGAGAAATTATCAACTTCACACATTTATAGCAAGCTTCTAGACTAAGATCAGAAGTGAAATAAAGATCAGAGGTATACATAGTTTAATTCTGTTTAGATATTTATCTTCTAGCAATAGATTCAGATCTCTCATGGCATTCTGTGAAAAGTTCTCTACAAACATATCATTCTCATATTTCAAGTATTACTGTATATACTTATACATTAATTTGACAGTTTTGATGTATTTCAGGCAAGTCAACTGGTTGCTGAAAAGGACGATATTTGAATTATTGATTGTCTAAATTATTCAAAGGTTTAACAGTCATTACTGCTGCTTATTCAGGAGATTAGTGCAGAAGTACCCTGCCAATTTGCACCTTCTTTAAATACCTTTAACCCATTCTAAAAAAAAAAGTGTACAGTAGAAATCAACTCTTTTATGATTAAATCCTTTGTCTGATTTGACAGGCTGTTCTTGCAAAATCTTTGTGATGTGTGAATAGGTGACTGTTCAGAATGAGATGTCATTAATATTTTTCAAAACAGATTATCAGTGTGCTAAACTGTGTCTCTGCCTTTTATAAGTAGCATAAAATATACTGAGAAACACAGCTGATTAATGAGTTTTCAATTTGATGTCTGTGGATGTGGATTATGTGTTAGTAGAGGGAACCTGCATAATCATTTGGACATCTAAATCTGTGTCAGCAAAAAAAATGCTGAGAAATTGCAAGTAGACTTGGTCATCAAATATTATTTTAATGTTAATTTTTATTAATATTTTAAATTAAAATGTTAACTTTGTATTATATACATTTGTTTAAAACCATTGACTTGTCCTTTGATATTATAACATTTCCCTTGCTATGAAATAATTATTCATAGAGTGCTGTCACCATTATTATTTTCTTCAGATAGCTGTTGAAATAATAAAACAGGTGAGCCCAAAATATAGTATAATTTTATACATATAGGGTGGTTTCATTAATTGTCTATCAACTGAAATGGAGAACAGTAAGAAGATACACCTTTGTTCTTCAAGCAACTGTGAGCATTTTGATGTTTTTTAATGTTTTCAGCTTTTTACTCATCTGTTGCTCATTCCTTCTCCACTGTACTTTTCTTGTATTCAAGTGTCTTTCCTTGCACCATGAAGCTTCCCAGCTGCAAGTTCTCCTCCTATTCCTATAACGTCTTCTAAAATCCCACTTGTTCTTCATTGTACTGAGAAATCAGGAAACATCAGATAAAGATAGCTAGTGTAAATTTGATTTATCCTCCCTTCCACCTCTATGAATATATATTAGATGATAGATATGGCCTTTAGTTAGCTGTTTAAATAGCTTTATTTCCATATTTTCTGTCTTTCTTCAGTGTGTAGGATGGTTGATATCTCTAAAAGCAGCAATCTAATATTTTATTCCTTCATTATAGCAAATGGGACTACTTCTAGGCTCACTCCTAGAAAAGAACTCAAGGTTCTAAAACTTTATTTATTTATGTATGTGCCTAAGTCTAACATCCTAGAAAACCCCCTCAGGTGCTAAAAAAAATCCTTGAGCACCAAAAACCTACCTTAGGGATCTCTCTACAGAGCACAGAGGTTTTCAGGGCTCCTGAAGGAACTAATCTTTTGCTTTTATTCTGTAGGGCATATTTACTACAGTCACTTAAAGAGACTGTACCAAAGGAAGCAAAGCCAGGAGACAGTGTAACTAACTGTACCACCAAACCTGATCAGCCTTGCTGCAAGGTAATGTATGTTACCCAAGCTCTCTGCCTTTTTCACAAGGTCACATGGCTCTTGAATAGCTCAAGGCAGTTCATGTTGTGTTTGCATTTGCTGAGTAACAAGATAGCTTTTGAATGCCAGCATTACATTGTGCAAGTATAAACCTTGAGAGCTGACTCTACTGTGGGAATCTGGCAATTCAAAATGGCCTGTTTTGCTGTCCAAGTGCTGAGCTCCTTTGGATTGAAAAATATTAATTATTTTCTGCCTCCTGACTGGTTGCTCAGCTTTTGCTGAAGAACTGGATTCACATTTCAAGAACCACTCTAAAGGTGTCTTTTAAAGAATTTTAGAAGAAAAAGCATAGAAATCGTCTCAGAAAGTTTTTGCAAAATTAACTTTCAGAATGCAGAAAGTTTAACATCTTAAGTAAGGATATTGACCCACCCTCTGTTTCCACAGGACATGTTCTCATACAGGAAGTCTGGTGCTAATTACTTTGAATCAAAGAACCAGACAAGCATATCCTTCCAGTTTGGAAGAAATGCATCTGGTGGAGTTAAGACGGGATTTCGCTAATGATCAGGTAACATGGGAAAACATTACTGCCCATTCTTCTGTATAGCAAAAGATATTACTCATGCGTGAGTCACAGATAAATGGAGAATAAATGGATGAGACAGAAGGACTTTTTAACTCTTCATCTTTTTCCACATATTTATCTACAAACAATTTCTGGGGTGCTTGATGATGTAGTACAGAAAGAAAAAAAAAGAACAACAAAAGAAAAAGAAAAATGCTTTTATTAGGCACATTTGCCAGTGATTTGAATGGAGTTACTCTGACAAAGAAAAAATGTGGTCAGGATCTTGCAGCTAGTCTTTAGGAATACCACTATGAGAAGCTAAAGGATGACTCCAATACTATTCTCAGGTTGTCTCTGTGTTATTACTTTTTTGTTCATAATTCTTTAAAAGAACAAAGGAACATTTCATTCTCTGATAACTATCAAATAGGGTTTTTTTCCTATAAGACCTTTCCTACATCTCCACACAGTCAAAAATTGTATCATTTCATATCAGATTTATTACAACATCTTTTTTTCTGACATTAACTAATATAAAACTGTATTTGTATAAATATTGGTTACATCTCTTGGATGCTGCTGTAAATATTATGCCCCTGCCTCTGTCACACATTGCTACGTAGCCTGAAACCCACTCTACTCTCCTTCACCAAAGCAATCTATTTGGTTTTGCTTTCAAAACTACCATTCTTAAGCTTTCATTAATAGAAAACATTTTTTCACTTTCAGTCAGCCAATACTTCAGCTTTTCCTCCCACCTAGAATCACAGAATCTTTAGTTAGAAGGTACCCATAAGGATCATCAGGTTCAACTCCCAGGTCCTCACAGGACTACTAAATCATACAACTAAGAGCACCATCCAGATGCTCCTTGAACTCTGACAGGCTTGGTGCCATGACCGCTTCCCTGGGGAGTCTGTTCCAGTGGCTGACCATCCTGTCAGTGAAGGACCTTTCCCTAATGTCCAGTCTGAACTTTCTCTGACACAACTTCATTCCATTTCCTTATTCCTATCAAGGGTCACCAGAGAGAGATCAGCTTCTCCCTCTCCACTGATTAAGGAAGTTGTAGACTGCAGTGAGGGCACCTCAGCCTTTTGTTCTTCAAGCTGAACAAATCAAGTGACCTCAGCTGCTCCACACAAGTCTAGTCCTCAAGGTCTTTCACTATCTTAGTCACCCTCCTCTGGACACACTCTAATAGTTTGATGTCTTTTTTATATTAAGGCACCCAAAACTGCTTACAGTATTTAAGGTGGGGCCACACCAATGCAGCGTAGAGTGGGACAATTCCCTCCCTTGATTTAATAGCTATACTGTGTTTGATGAACCCTGGGCCATGACTGGCCATTTTTTCTGCCATGGTACACTGTTGACTCATATTTAACTTGCCATCCAACCCAAACCCCCAGATGTCTTTCTGTGGGACTGATCTCCATATTATTGTCCCCTAATCTGTATGTATAACCAAGATCACCCCATCCCAGATGCAGAAGCTAACACTTGCTCTTGTTAAATTCCATATAATTGGTGACTGACCAGCTTTTTAGTCTATCCAGATCTCTCTGTAATGCCTCTCTACCCACAAGGGAGTACACAGCTCCTCCTAGTTTAGTATCATCAGCATACTTAATGTACATTCCAATCCTGCATTCAGATAATTTATAAAAACATTAAAGAGCACAGTTTTTTTACTAGGTTTTAAAAAAGAATGCTTGTGGTTTCTCCCATGTGTAGTTCCCCAAGAAATCAATCCCTCAAGACATTTGGTTGTTCTCTTTCATGTTTTTCCTTCAAACTATCATTTGTCATGATGCCTTCAAAACTTGGCAGCAGTGGAGACACTATTATACATACTAATATTTTATGACCTTATCCTCCTACACTTGTATCCATTTGTTGTATATTATGTTTATATCACAGGGAGATTTCTAGGATGTTAGGCTTAGGCACTTAACATATATCCCCAGGAGACAGAGGCCACTGTATATTTGTGAAGCCCTTAGTGAACTGAAATGTATTTTTATGTCAGCATAGGTCATAGAAGTTACCATATTATAGTAGTAGTATAGCAATAGCAACTTCAACCTTTGTGCTCAAGAAAATGTGCAGTAACTCATGTGCAATGTACAATTTTGCCAGTATCATGGCTTTTGGAAGTAGCTGAGTATCACTTAAATACAAAGTGTCTGCAGAAAAAGAGCACAATTTGTTCTACATATCCACAGTGAAAAATTGACTGGTGTAAGCAGCAAGAAAAAGTCTGGTTTGAGTTTAGGGAAGAATTTTTATCTGTAAGGAGAGTGAAATGTTGGAGGAGCATAAAATCTGCATTCTCAAAAATATGTAAGTAGATGTTAGAAAAAGATCAGTTAGAGATACCAGAAAACAGGCTTTGGCTTCTCACAGACCCTTTCTATTTGCACTGTAAATAGGTATTTATATGATATTTTTAGTGTGACATGGTTCCAGCTTTCAAAACACCAGGAAAAAAAAATTTTTTTTTTTTAAATTGTGAATTTAAGAAGTAAAATCATGATGAATCAAGCCAACTTCAGAGTCAATAAATGTTACATAAATAATTATTAATTTGATGTATAATATTTTTGTGGCCTTTATTATATTTTAATTAATGAGTGTTATCTTTAACATTATTTTTTTTAGGCATATTAGAGAGATCTGAAAGTTTCTATTTGAAAAAGACCATCCTTTTCTGCCTCTATGTCTGTCTATTTTCAAGTCAAATCCCCTGGTTTTTATTATATATTTGTCAGTCTCAGAAAAGGTAATTGGGAGCTTTGCAAGATTTAACTAAAGGAGCAGAAGAACCGAAAACTTTTACATAGATAACTTTGTTTCTGAGACTTTTGTTTAAATAGGCTGTAAGCAAAACAAAAATGAAAGGCTTGTGTTTATAGACATATCTGTTTGCTTTGAACATGTGAAGCTTCACAGAACAGACAGAAAAATGCTTAGAAGAATGAGATTAGTTTGATGAGAGCCATGTCAGAAGATGAAGAAACTGCTTCCATTTCTGAAGATCAGTGTAAAAGGTAACATTAAATTCTTAGAACTTTGGTTAAATCAACTGTCTGCAATAGCCAAAGCAATGTAGATGGAATCAAACAATGCATATAAATGTATTTCCTGTTGATACTGTATCCACTGAGCTGTGCATCAGTGGAATGGAAATGTGATCATAATGGCTGACCTTTCTCTGTATTTTCTTAGCTAAACTGAGACCAAACTTGGCATACCTGATTTTCTAAATCAAACAATTTTACTGAACTGAATAAAAATATCTTCTGAGTTTTGCTAACCAAATTTCAGTCAGCAGGTGTTTTAATTTCCCTAACCCTTTGATAGTCTTTTGATCATCTCCTGAAAGTTCCTGAACCCATAGCACCTTAATTTTTCTTGTTAAAAGGCAGCATGGAAGTAAAATCAAGCCTTTTGCGAATCAGAAAGAAGACATTCATCACACTTCTATTTGTATCACATTCATACAACACTTTCTGTGATCCATTTTAAACTTCTATAAGCTGATACTGAGATCATAGAAGAAGAAAGTAAAAAATTAGAGTGTGTTAATGATTTTTGTTTGATCTAGAAAGCTTTTCCAAGTACAGGTTTCCTATCACCACTTTCTTAATGAAGTGTAAATTACAGTGTCAGCATTGCTGTTGTGGTATTTTTAGGGGGCTCATGTTTTAAAAAAACTGTCAAAGACATAATTCCAATAGATTTTTCTTCATTTTGTAGTATGCTCTTTATCTGTTGTATGTCAATTCTGAATACAGATTTAGACAATATTAATGTATTTATATTAGCTATTTAGCTGTTCTATTTCCATCACCACTGACTACTAAGAGGTTAGGTAATATCTACATCCCACCAGACTCCACTGGCTCCCTGGTCCATTTGGAGAAATATATATAAAGAAAAAAAAAAACAGAAAACCCCAAACTTTAGTACAACTGTCTAGGGTTTCAACTGGGATGGCATTAATTTTCTTCCAAGTAGCTGATACGGTGCTTTATTTTGGATTTAGTATGAGAATAATGTTGACTGATGTTTTAGTTGTTGCTAAGTAGTACTTAGTGTAAATCAAGCATTATGCAGTTTCCCATGCTTTGGCAGTAAGGAGGTGCACACAGAGCTGGGCAGGAACACATCCAGGACAACTGACACAAACTCAACAAAGTGATATTCCATACCATAGGATGTTATGCTCAGTATATAAACTGTGGGGAGCTGGCTGGGAGGAGCAGATCGCTGTTTAGGGATTCGCTAGGCATCGGTCAGTGGGTGGTGAGCAATTGCATTGTCATAACTTGTCTTCCTTGGGTTTTATTTCTCTCTTCTTTTTTTGTTATCTTCCTTTTAATTACTATTATTTATTGTTATGGTTATTATTTGTGATTATTATTATTGTTATGTCTTCTTTTATTTCAGTTATTAAACTGTTCTTATCTCAAGCTACTACTTTTACTTTTTTTCTAATTCTCCTCCTCATGTTGGGCCAGGGTTGGGTGGGAGGAATGAGCTATGGCTGTGTGGTGCTTGGTTGCCAGATGGGGCTAAACCACAACAGTTGTTTCATTTAACTCTTGGCACATCTCACCAAGGCAGTGTGGGCAGAGTCCTTCTTATGTTGGCTGAGTGACAGTAACAATCTTCAGAAGCTAAAATTATACTTTTTTTTTTTTTTTAAATTTTTTTTTTATTGCTGGAAAGTCAGAAAGGTTGAAAGAAACCCAAATTAGTAAATATTTAGCAAAATACTAATTTAAAACTCGTACCTGTATTTTTTTTATTTATTTAATAATATCCATTGTAATTATTTGGGGAATAATATATCTAATTAAATAAATTAATTCATATATTTGACTTATGATGCAATATTACTAAGCAGGTGTTACTGAAAAACTTGTAGTTTCTGCTAGGGAGGTGGCAAACCCAGCAGTCAAAAAGAGGTACGTCTGCTAGAGTTCCAGACTCCCAGCTCCCACCAGTTAGCAAGGTTGAGCACGTATTCCCAGCTGACATACATATAAACACACATGTACAACACCACAAATGCACACATACATACAGCCAGCCACACACGTAACAAAGACAGACATGATCATCACTCACACAAAGAGGACCAACAGCCTCATCCAGCCCCCCTGTCTAGCTGAGCAGGATGGAGATTTGCTAGCAGAAATGTATGTACAAGATGGATCCACCTAGCAGCTGGATTCAGACACTCATTCAGCCTAGTAGTGGCCCCTAAGTACCAGTCCCACCAGCTGCTGGCCCTTGGACATATGAACCCCTGAGTCTGCAGCCCCTCTCCAGTTGCTGTTACACACAAAAACATGCACAACCTCCAGCTGACCTTGTCCTCAGAGGCCCTCAGAGGCCCCCAAGACCCTATGATCCTACTGATAGCAGGAATTCCCCCGATCCCTTCTGTAGCTGGGTCCTCCTCTAGTCTCACCCTTGGAGACACACACAACCATCTTGCTCCCAGGCCACTTCCATTACTTGCTGTCAAGTCCAGCTTGATCTCTGCTAGTGTCCACACACTGCTTGCACCCTCATAATTGCTCCAGGTGCTGCACCACAAGTATGTGGGCGGATGACCCCTTGTCCCACTTCATAGGCTGGCTCTTGCTTTCACTCAGGTCTTTCCAGATGCTGTCACCCAGGCAAATGAACCCTTCATGAAGAGCATGACCAGGTAAGCCCACAGACCCCCCAGTGCTTACACTCCACTAGCCCAGTTACTACTTTATCCCTTTATTTTCCCATGCTTGTTTCTCATCAAACCACATTGATCTGTTCCTTTCCTTATCTTATATTCCACACTTAAACATCCTATAATATGTCTCATGCAGTCTTAAATTGCAATTCCCCTGCAATCCATGATGTGTCCCAGACTTCTTGGCAGTAATCCTCCTGAAAGATACCCAAGAGAGTTGTTTCTGTTCACTCATTTTGATGTTTCACCTCTTGACACTGGGGACTGACACTCTCCTGGGACAGCCCTGGGAGGAGCCCAGACAGGGTGTCCACTCACTTGAGTCCATATTTTGGGTTCCTCTTCCTGCCATTGTATATTTGTGCTCCTCTGTGCTTGTGTACATGAGCTTATAATGGGCTGAGCATTTCTGTGATGGGCCTGTGAGTGTTCAGGGTTGGGTAGGATTTGGGTTCTCCTACCTGCCTTTCTTCCTCTGCGCTTCTTGGTGTCTGTGGATAAGAGCATATTATCACATAACTTTTTTGCTGTTTTTCCATTAGTGGATATAGCTATTAGTGAAGTACAATGGAGTTCAGCTCTCTTCAAAATTCATTGAGCTACAGTGGTTTTATTAAGAACAGAACTGGGAAAACTGGATTCTCCCATCTCAAATGTAGGGATGAAGACAAAGCACTGAAAGGCAGCAAATTTCAACTGTAGTTGGTGGCAGGCTATGGGAGAAGGCTGTGAAGACAGTGGGTACTCCCATTACTGAGTCCCCAGAAGGTGATTCCCTATCATGTAATGCAAGACTTCATGCTGTAATTTGAAATGTGATATTCTAAGTGTAAATAAAATCTAGGTGTAGAGGAAGTAAATACGAAAGGATATGAAAACTCCTTAGGGAAAAGAAGAATGTAATCTGAGTAACCATGTTAAATTGTTTTAAATTAGTTAATCTATTCACTTCATTACTTTATTATCTTAATATTTTTATGAGATCTTTGTATTTTTAAAACACTAAGCATTAGTTTACTAGAATAAGTTCAGAACATGTATCAGACTTGAATCTTTCTGTTCATAGGTGTCTGATTTTGACTTCAATGAGCCATTTTTTCCAAGAAAATGAGTGTTATTAATTTTAGTTGAGCAAATCTCTATATTTCAGCACAGATTAACATATCATGATGATAGTAGGATTACATATAATGGAACTTCTCCTGACAATTGCTCTACTTTTTATTATATTGCAGTGAAAAAAAACCCCAACAACTAATCTGCATGAGTGATATTTGTTATGCTAGTTCAAATATTTTGGTTATTTTGGGTTTGTTTAATTCATTAATATTTGGAGGTAGGAGTAAGAAAATTTGGTGGAGTTAGTGAGCAGCAAAACTGACCACATCATAACCTTAAACTCAGACATACAACCTAGAACAGTGGATGCTGAAGTATTTGGTTAATAGTACATGACTCTTATCTTGTATGAAGAGTGAAGTCCCTGCTGATATCTATTCTTTGTAAGAATATAATCCATATGTTGGTGTAAATCCAGCCCAGAATATGGCAATATGATTAAAATCCTGAACCTTATAATTTATTTAAAAGAAAGTGAGATTGCATAGCATGATGTTAAATCAGCATAGGCTCTTTTCTTCAACACCCATGGTTCAATTGGATGGGATACCTCTGGCTTGCTCAGATGGAGGCAACAATTTAGTGCAGACCTCTGGTGCTGGTGTCACTGAATAGAGTTGTCATTGAGACTAAATGCAGCAATTGCATGAGGTGATGCTGCTAGGATGGTGTGTCTGCTGGTCAGTGTTTTCCTAAGGGAATGAACATAGCTGATTGCATAATGCATCTCTGGGATGTTAAGTGTGATTAATATGCTCTGAATGTGTTATGTTAGAAAAGTGAGCAATGTTCAAGGAAATAACTGCCTACTTGACATTGAATCTGGAAGTCAGGGTACCAGATACAGTGGATTTTGGTCCAAGACTTCACCATAGTGATTATATTGTTTGTAGATAGACATGCAGTGGACCCATTCTTGTGTCTTCCAACAGTAATGATCTTGCATACTTCTGTTTCAGTAAAATTTGTTTTATTTATCCACAGATGCAATGCTCATAAGAGAGGATTCATGGCTTTCTTAGTGATTCAAAATGGATGTGTTTTCCCAGATTTGTGAGCTTTAGCCACTAGGTCTGTTAATTGTAGTCCAACCGTAAACTCTACCCTTTGTTACCACCATCAGTGCCTGGCAAGCAAAGGAGTTATACACTTGTGAAAATGAATGAGCAAATTAATATTAAAACTCCAAAGGCAATTATTACATGTCCTAAAGGAGTGTGGCAAGAATAGTAGCAAATCCAGTGATGACATTTTGTATTAATAGTTTTACATTTATTTAATGATACTTTAGAAATTAAATGTGCTGGCACTTCACCTTTTACCCAGATAATTATACTCTGTAAAAAATCCATTTTGTTATCCAGCCAAACTACTGAGAATTCATTCATCAGAGATTCACTCATGAGCAATTTATTATTTTACCTGTGGCAGCGTGGTAAAATACCAAATTATTTTAGAAAGAGCCTTGATCTTTGTTAAGACTGTGTTTGCCCCCATTATTAGCTTGTCAACTCTAACCAGAAACTATGGCTACTCAGGAGTATGGCCATAGGCCTTGAACTAGCATTGACTCAATATCAGTCAGACGCACTTGTGGTTTGGTTTGCATTTAGAAATGTTGATTACTTGTTCAGAAATTATAAAATTGGTTTCCATATAAAGTATTTATGTCAGATAGACATATAAGGACAATGGAGGTTTTCTTTTGGGAAACATAATTATCAGATGTCCACACTGATGTTTTATGAAATCAGCTGATCTGCTCATGAACTTTATGATGCACCTGAAGTCCTTGACAAAAGCAAACAGAATAAATCTTCATTCTTGTCCTCAGATGAAATCTCAGCTACTGGTGTCTCCCAGGAGAGATTTCAAGTACAATACAGATTCCAACTTTCCTCTTTGGTATATCAGGGGAGTTGTTAGGACTCAGATGAAATTATATTAACAGCAAGCTGCTTGTATGTAGTCTTGTGCTCAGGGTTTGGACATTGCCACAAAGGACTGCGGTCATTATCTACATGAGCTAGAGGCATGGAAGGGAACAGCTTGTCTGAAACTTAGACCAGACTGAGATTGTGATAATTAATGAGTTATGGAAACAGTTGAAGAAAAGGAAACAGAAGATAAATGAGACTAGAAGTCTGCCATTGCTTGCTAAGATTCACAAAAATTGTAATATAAGACAATTCTAGGCTTTATAACTTCTGTTTGGTGATCTTCTTATATGAGTTAGGCAGTAAGCTTATTATGATCTGTGTTTAGCTAGTAAGCTGCCATCTTTTGAATGCAGCTCTTTTTGCTACTGTTTTCTATTCTTTTGTGACTTGAAGTTATTCTATTACACCAAGCTGATAAAGGCAGCCAACCAGGAACTCAAACTGATAATGAATACAGCAGTCAATTTAGTGAGCTATCAAACTGTGTGAGGCAGGCAGCATCCTTTCTTCTAAGGTCTGCACTGCTTGCTTAATTGCTTCCAGAAGCTGCTTAGGATAATATAAATCATGTAAGCCGACAAAATATTGTATTATCTAATGTCATATTACTACAATTGCTACTAGAAGAGAACTTAATAACTTTTTTTTTTTTTTTGCATTCTACTCTGCCCTTCTCTTTCTCTTTTCCTTTCTCCATATACAGATATGTGCAATTAGATATATTTTCTATAAATGCTCTAGGACTGTAAACATTACCTCTAGCACCACCTGAGTCTGAAACTGCCTTAGTACTATAATCTTCATTTCAGGTTTCAAAAGACATCAGCAAAAAGATATTGGAAACTTTACATCCCACAAAGATGAGACATTGGAAAGGAGTGTCTCTTTATTTCCTGTTTGCTGAGTTTCCAGATAAGTTAATATTGAAGTTATTTTATGTATTCCTTTACTATTTGATTGTGTATATCATCACCTAATATTTTATAACAGTATTACATTAAATGAGCAATGAAAATTACAAATACAAATAAAGCAATGCTGCTTCTTATAGGTTATTTCCTATGTCAACAGTTTTGAAGAAAAGAGATGACAATTTTTACAGTGCAATGCAACTCACCTAATATTGACACTTAGAAATTAATAACCTAGTCTAAGTAAGATGTCTAGGCTTCCTCTACAGTTAATTGAAAGGGATGAGGCATTTCAGCACACTCACTTGAGTGTATTTTAACATCTGAAATGAAGTAGGATGAATTTAGATTTCTGTATTGATATTAATGGCTATAAAAACTTTACATGTATTAACATATGTTGCTGCTGCAACACGATAGCAGTTTTAAGACAATAGAGCTACCTAACTGAGGAAATAGGTTTGGATTAAGATGCATTTTAATTGGATTAAAATCAGTCAAAAATCTATTAATTCCTTTGGTGATGTAATGTTTTTGTATTTTTTTTCAATGTCCTTGAGATTTCCACTACTGTTCTCAATGTGATTTAAATAGTAAGGGTTAAAAGGTGGGTTTGAACGTCCTTTTCTTTTTTTTTCCTTTTAACAAAAACTGGCTGTTGAAAAATAGTAATTTTGTTTATATAATTTATAGGAAATGTTACAACAATGAACAATTCTGTAATTCTGGATGAATGGCTGCATGATATTTATCTGCCAGCAGAGGTTAAACCACAACAACACTTTATATAATAAGAGAGCTCTGATAGAAATATACACACAAAAAAAAGAATACTTCTCTTCAGTTAGTAATGCACCTTCTTACAGCATGCTTCACTAAGATACAAAGCATATCAGTATGAAATGCTATCCTAGACAGAGTACAAGAAGTGTCTAAATAATTGTTAATGGGAATTAACTACAGGACAGTGTGTTCTGTTCCTGAATCTACCAGTGTTCTCTTTTGTAGACTTGTTTAAAAAATTATGACATAGAAAGAATTTAATTCCAAAATGGACACTAGAAACATCATGGAGTCAGATGAAATTATTAGCTTTACACACCATCAAATATGCTGACCCAGGTACTACACTTCAAATATGGTTTGTAAACTATGTGGCTATGCTCTAGTTTCTGCTGTTTAGCTATATAACAAAATTCTTATGGAAAAAAGGGATAGGTAATGTGGTGGTTGAATGTTGTATTGAACATGCTGATCACACAATGATAGAGTTTTCAGTTCTTGGAGAAGTAGGGAGGGGAGTGAACAGAACTGCTACCTTAGACTTCTGGAGGGCAAAACTTGGCCTGTTTAGGAGCCTGGTTGACAAGAGTCCCTTGAGAGGCAGTCCCAAAGGGCAAAGTAGTCCATGAAGGCTGGATATTCTTCAAGAGGGAAATCTCAAAGGCAGAGGAGCAGGCCATCCCCATCTGCTGAAAGACAAGCTAGCAGGGAAAAAGACTGTCCTGGCTGAACAGAGAGCTTTGGCTGGAACTCAGGAAAAAAAAAAAAAAAGAGTTTGACCTTTAGAAGAAGGAGCAGGCCACTCAGGAAGACTACAAAGATTTTGTGAGGCTATGCAGGGAGAAAATTAGAAAGGTCAAAAGTCAACTAGAACTTAACTTGGCTACTGTCATAAAAGATAAGGGAAAAAAGTTTCTATAAATACATTAACAGCAAAAGGAGGGATAAGGATAATCTCCATCCTTTCTTAGATGTGGGAGGAAACAGTGATAAAGGATGAGGAAAAGGCTGAGGTAGTGAATACTTTCTTTGCCTCAGTCTTTAATATCAAGACCACTTACTCTCCACATACCCAGCCGCCTAAACTGGATGACAGGGAGCAGAATGAACCTCTCATAATCCAAGGGGAAATGGTTAACAACACACTACACCACTTAGACACACAAGACTATGGGACTGGAGGGGATCCGCACAAGGGTGCTGGCAGAAGTCCTCCCTAAGCCACTTTTAGTCATTTACCAGCAGTCCTGGCTAACTGGGGAGGTCCCAGTTGACTAGAGGTTACAAATGTGCCAGGGAAGTTTAGGGATCAAATTGGCTTAAGTGCCATTATGCACCATATATAGGACAAATGGGCAATCAGGCTCAGTCAGCATGGGTTCTTGAAAGGCAAGTCTTGCTGGATGAACCTGATCTCCTTCTATGACAGATGACCTGCCTAGTAGATGAGGGAAAGGCTGTGGATGTTGCCTACCTAGACTTCAGAAAAGCTTTTGACACATGCCCACATGAAAAAAATCTGTCTGAGGCTGCAGAAACATGGCAACTAGTCTGTTCTCCCAGGTAACAACTGATAGAACAAGAGGAAATGGCTTCAAGTTGTGCCAAGGGAGGCTAAGGTTGCGTATTAGGAAAAATTTATTCACTGTAAGGCTGACCAGGGAAGTGGTTGAATTGCCATCACTGCATATGTTTAAATGTTATGTAGATATGGTCCTTAGGTACATGGTTTAACAGTGGACTTGGCAGAGTTATGTTAATGGTTGGACTTGATGATCCTGAAGGTCTCTTCTAACAACCCATTCCATGATTCTAAAGACAATGTGTAGATATGGTGCTTGGGGACATGGTTTATTGATGGACTTGGCTGTGCTAGGTTAACAGTTCGACTCGGTGATCTTAAAGGTCTTTTCCAATTTAAATGATTCTATGATTCTACAATTCCATTAAAATTATTTGAAATTGCACTATTAGAATAGCTTCCAAATATATCTCCATCTATGATTTTCTTAGTTATGGAATCATATGTTCTATGTATTGCTGATTATACTTTAAATGCAAAATATAATGTCTGAATTCTTATTTAAGCATAAAATTTATTTTGAACTTTTGAAAGATACAGCTATGTTTTGGGCGAGTAGTTATCCTTAAAACTCAAAATGTGGCATGGGAAAATAAAGTTTTCAATATAGCAAATGCCTTTCAGTGTCTTCAGGGGAATTTAAATGATTTTACTGACATCAAAAGAATATAATTAAACACCTATGATGGCTAAACAAAATAATAGCAAGTAGAGGCTTCTTCACATTACATTAGGTAACTATACTCTCACAAATGGGTTAGGCATTTCCTCTGACAGCTCATATATGAAATGTGATTTGGATTAATTAAAATTTGTGGTGAACATAACATGTATATTTATTCCACATCAGAAAAATGAAAATAATTAACAATTTATCACTAAGTGTGGGCTTGATACTTTGAGAACCTTTCTAGTGTAAAAGGTGTTGCTTGCCTACTAAGAGGTGTGCTGTAATTTAAAACACAAATAAAAATAGAGAACATCACATGGCTAACCACTACAAAAAGTTGCTAGACAAGAATCTTCAGTATAGAATCTAAGTAGAGAAGAAAGTTATAAGTCAAAAGTTGTTCGCCTAAAATTTTGGGGCCTGAAATTTTGATTCCTCAACACATAGTAGGTCTATTTTCCATCTTTAACTTCTTTGATTCTCTAGTAGCCATTTTCCATATGTCTTTTTGTTTCTAGATTGTCTCTAAATATACCCTCACACTGTGAGGTGGGGTATACTCTGTGGGTATGTAATGTGGAATGTGAGATGCATCAACTTCTCCTTACCACTTGTAACTTTTTATAGAGAAGGACTAAGGGTAAGACAAACTATTTAGATGCTTAGCTTTTATGAGGCTGAAGTTATGTGAGACTGGCATTGTTGTAATATGATTGGAAAATGGGCATCTTGTCTACAATTTCTTGATCAGCTAGCAACTGCCACAGGGTAATAGACACCTCTCTTTTTCTGTAATAGCATGACATCTTCTTTGGAGAGGTAATAAAATTTTACCTAATGCATTAATTCATTTTTTCAAAATTCCTTTTTTTTGATTTAGCAGTCTTTAAATCTCATAAACAATTCCCTTAACTCCCCAAAGCATAAGAATGTAAGACTTTCACAGTTTTCTTCCTCTGACAATGGCCAGAAGATATTTAGAGGAAAAACATATGTGAAGTAGTTGAATGCAAATTCTTTCTCCCTGTCTTCCTCTCTTCCTCCCCTTCCAAGGCATCTACAAGTAAGCAATTTAGAATTTTCCATTTAGCTGAATCAGAGGGTTCTGATGATGTTACCTAGTGCTGTTTAATAATATTCAGAATTAAACCAATTCCTTGTTTTTGAATAAGAATTTTGAAACAGAATGAGAATTTTTTGAATTTGAGAAAAATGCAGATATGTAGATCTGTATCTGCTCTATACTAGAGAGAATGCACTCCTTATTTCCCATGAGTGCAAGTAGTAGTGTATGTTTTTCCATGAAGTAGAGGCAAAGATATGAGTAGAGAAAAGAAGATCCTTGTCATGAAACAGAGGGAGCTGACATTAACCAAGATAGTCATATGCATTTAAATATTGCTAAGGATGTGCTTTTGTGTGTTCTGTGACAAAGACATACATTACTGTGTCTTTCTTATATTACAACATAAGATTTCAGCTATACGTTATACCAACATCCCCTTCAGTTTATTCCCAGTATACATACAGAAAATACATACTGAGAATAAACTTTGAATAACAAAGGCAAAGCCTGGGAAATTAATGACTACTATAGTACTATACTCCAGAAAAAAAATCCCACAAAATTGCAGGCCATGTCCTGCCAAATGTCTCCATTTCAGCTGGCAGACCACATAACAGGAAAAGTTTTATGCTTCAATTGTATGCAGCAAGTTTTCTCTGAATTAGGGTAATAGGGGTACAGTAGCCTATCCCACTTTTAATACCAACTTCAAAATGAAATTCCTAGTGAGATTGATTATATGGAAAGTGTCAGAAACCTACAAGCATCTTACAGAGGCTGTTTATGGCAAGGAGTCATGTATTCTAACATGAAAACAAAGGAATCCTCATTGGCATGAATGTTAATGTCGCTTGCACAAATCAACATAAACACCACATTAAAAAGGTTAATATCATGGGATCAATCATCTTTAAGGTGTTAACTTTGGGTGTTATTAAGAGATATGCATGTTCAGACATTTTTCTGATCAATAAAAAGAAGTCTCAATAGAAAGCATGTAGCCAGGCAAAAGTTATCATTTGGAGAAGAGGCGTTTTTATTTTTTAATCATTATTTACTCTCTAAATCATGAAAACAAACATCTTTAGTAGCTAAGAGAAGTGAATCTGGACCATCTGTCTCCTCATCATATCAGCAGAAAAGATTCAAATCAATAACATTCAATACAAGAGAATATCATATGCACCACGTTCAATATTGGAGAGCCTGTGGCTTACAGGACACAGGAAACAAACTTCAACCAAGTGACATTAAGTATTAAAGAACTGTCCTAGGACTGGGAAACCAAACAGTTGGTATCAGCAGAGTAATCCTCCTAGGGTAGCATAGGCTACCCTAGTTCCTCTGACAAGGTACTATCACAACAGATATATGTTACTTTGTGACTACCACAGTTTACTATATGAAGTTTACACACATTTTAAGTTTTTAAATTATTGTTTGACAAAGGCCTACTGCACATGTCATGGTGATTTCATACTATAGAGCATAGTCTATCTGCTATACAAAAGAAACAACAAAGAGGAATCATAGAATCACAGAATGTTTGGGGTTGGAAGGGACCTCTGAAGATCATCAAGTCCAATCCCCCTGCCAAAGCAGGATCACTTAGGACATACCTCAAAGGAGCCAGGAAGGCTGGAAAAAGCATTCTTATGTTTAAAGGAAGTAGTGTTATTGTAGGTAATCTACTCATAATGACAAAAAATGGCCATCTCAACATGGCTAATTCTAAAGCATGCTCAAAATTTCTAAACTTCGTTGTATTTAAAATTCTAAACCTAAAGAATGATCATAACCAGCCCAGAGGAATGCTAACATAAACCTCTTTCTGACAAAAGGAATTGCAAAAAGAATTAAAAATAAATACTGTCAGAGTTATGAGTGATCTTATCACTGAATTAGAGTAATTCAATCCAGGTAGGACCTTAGGGCGTCTTTAGTGCAACCTACTGCTTAAAGCAGGGTCAACGCTATGATCAGACCAGGCTGCTCAGGTCTTCATCCAGTCAGACGAACCTCCAAGGACAGATATTACCTGACTTCTCTGGGCATCCTGTACCAATTCTTGGTTAAAGTCATGACAGGTCTAATCTAACACAGGTTTTATCTCCTGTTAGAGAAGACAGAAAGATGATGTGATAGCATAGTTTTTCCTGAAGATAATATTTTAATTTTTAATATTAAAACTGCTTATGCTTTTCATTCCAACAAACAAAACAATATTTAAAAGCAACAATAGAATAAAAAGAATAGACAAATGTCAGTAGTGAAGGTAATTTGTCCTTGGAGAAATTTACAAATATATTTTATGGCTTTTTTTCTTCAATAGGAACTTTTAAATTGAGGTCATCTGGTTGAAAGAGAGATGCTGTAGCTGATCCATAGGTTTTGGACTGGATACAGTAACTAACTCAGGTAAGTCTCACAGCTTGTCATGTGGGACAGGTTAAAGGTGAACATAAGAGTCTTTCATAGCCTTAAAATCAATTAAGTATAGTAATGCAAGTTGACAGCTCCATATGGTTAATTCATTATGATGAGGACATTGATCACTATTGTTTGTGAAAGGAGGCCTCTTTACCTGTTCCATCAGCAACTAAAATAGCTTTCTAACATAGGATTTGATATTGGTTCCTAAGTGCTAGAACAAGCTTATCAAATAACAAAGCTGTGAATGCTCTGCCTATGGTGCCTATCACTAAGCTCAGGTTGTGCCTTCTGTGTTACTGATACCTACTTGCTGTATCAAGCAGACTGATTTATGAATAGCAGACTGGGGTTTTTTTTGAGATTTAGCACATACTGATTTTATTATACAAAACAGAGTATTGTGGACAAGTTAAAAAATATGTTTTTGCTCTGAATGATTGGAAGAACAAATAATACAGAATTTGAAATCTCCTATAAAATAAGATTTTTTTTTTTTTAATGAAGAATACTTGTGGTTTCTGGCTTGTTTAATTTTGAAAGATTCCATCATCTTTTCTTGTAATTATGCTTTTTAACTGAAATTTCTTATTCACCAAAGGTTAATTAACTGTATTCTGTAAAGTGAGTTGTTAAAGTATTTGCTTTGAAGGTGGCTCCTGCCTCCCATTGTTTTGGAATAAGGTTAAGCTTCTCTTCAAGTATGATAGCGAGTTTAACACCATGAAAGTATTCTTTGTGTCTTTAGTTTAAGTGAATGTAAAAAGATGTGTGAATGAAGATGCAAAATAACATATGAGAGTAACAGAAGATAAGGGTGAGAGTGCAGAAAACTCTTTCCACAGTGATAAAGCAGAATTATTCTAGTTACTTTATCCAGACAAAGTTAAAGAAGTTAAAAAATTAAAAGGGAACGCTGCTTAAGACCAGTTATAGTCACCAGTGCACTCTATAGATTAAAATGGTTGTTACAATGTGGAATCTTTAAAATATACTGAAATATTTTTCTGTAAGGAATATGCTTGTTCAATATGAATTTGTTTAAGAAGACTGCAATATTAATCTTTGGTTATAATCAAATAATACCTTACTGTGCTACAAACATTTTTGCTTTCTATTAAATCAGGTCATAGTTGTGCTTATTTTTCTAAGGTATTTAATGTAATATGTTGTATCAAGCATGCTAGGCTACAGATAAAAAATGTATTTTGTAGCCCCAAACCATTTTACTTTCTCTTACAGTCTTTCTGTGTCTGTGTTACCCCACTTTGTAAAAATTAAGCTTCTGCTAAGGAAATTTGTATGATATTGGACTATTGCCCATGATCTAAAGAATGACAGGATTTGATTAAGGGAAAGTGAAATAAAATTCACAGCATCAAGAGAACTGGTATGTTAAAAGCAGAAAGCAATATAAGGCATAAGAATTTTGATTATATGAAAACGGTAGTTAAATGAAAGCAAGTTTAGTGAAATACACATTATCTGGAAAATGAGTTGATTTGTACATGTGTATGTATACCATTCACTTCCAAGTGAGTGTCCAGGTAGTTCAGGGAATGACATGTAATATCTGTGACCTGACATACCACCATTTGAAAGGATGTTGTACAATGGATTTATGTATACAAGGAAAATTAAGAATTTGTTATTTGCTGCTTTGTGGCTAGTTCATGAACTGAATGTGTAATTATAAGAATTACTGGCATTTGACTGTATGCTTAATGTATGGACAATAGCCAGTTAAGAAGGGCATGATAAAATGTGGAAGAAGGCAGCAATCGTTAGAAGAGTGTGTGGCACAGTATAATGCAAATAACAATGTACTTGTCCGGGGAAGCAGGATGTTTTAATCTTTGTATTCCAGTTGCTAAAAGAGTCAGACACCATATTTTACTGTTTGATAGCCAGTACCAGTGATATGCTTCCTACCTCTCATATGCTCTAGTTAAGAACCTCTGTATGATCAAGTCTTGTGGTTAGGCAAGCCTTAACAAGCATAAGCCGCTGAAGCAGAATCAGAAGTAGGTTTGTTGGCAGTGAATTACTAGCCGTACTTTGTATTGCCTAAAGGACAGTGGAGCTCCACGAGTGCCCAGACTGGTCAGTGAACAATGTACACCTGCTGTATATAAATAAAAACTATCTTCCCTTTTCTGGGACTTCTCAATAGGCAAGTCTTCCATTCTTAGGGAAGTGCTTCATTAGAGAAGTATTTTAGAAACTACTCTTGGTCTAGTTGCCTGAAACACATGCCTTGTTTGTGTAAAGTGTACCAATGATTATGGATCTTCATATGATGATTTTGAAGGGGTCTGAAACTACTCCATTTCAACACCAACTAATAAATGTACTTTCAAACTGATGTTGTGTTCAACCCCACACCAGTTATTCCTTCTACATGTCTAATACTTTGCACATTGGAATTGAGCCAGGACTATTTTTGTGTTTACTTTCTAAGACATCAATAGCTCTTTTGTAGTTATAGTCCTCTTTTAGCTGTGCAAACACTCCTCTGAAAGATAAAAGTTTCTCAGTGATTATAAATATTTATTTTTATAGCATAACTTTCTCCTTACCAAATAAGCTCCAACTCAAAATGACTATGAAATATATGATTTTTGTAAGCTAATACAACTTACCTAAAATGGGTGGGTCAAAATGCCTGTGTCCAATTAAAATTATTATTCTGTGAGCTGCAACCTACATTGTACGTAAGCTGGCAACAGACATTTTCTTTATAAATGCTCTCTCATCAGAACAGCACTCAGTGTAACAAAGGATATATCAGACATTGGGTTTTGCAAAGGAATTTTATTATTGTTTACCTAAAATCTTAATGAAGAAAAGCATTGGCATTCTATTATCAAAGCACTCCCTTAATTTTTCATTTTTTAGATATTGACAACTTGGGAGAACTCTGATTTGTGCAAACTCATTCAGCAAATTCACAACATAGTTTCACAAAAGCATCATTTAGATTTCCTTTTAATTATATTGTTTCTAAATTCCTATGCACTTGAACAGTAGTAAACCAAACAGTAGCCAAAACTAAGAACCTTACCAGTAATTCAGGTTGACAGAGTGTGTTGAAAGATGGTATTCTTTTTAGGAGAGTATCATGGCTACATCATTTAATCTTGTTAAATCATACTTTTTTCTTCAACAGGTAATTTGTTACAGTTACTGAAATAAATATAAACAACATCTGAAAAGCTAAGCAAATTAGTTAAGGTACTATATAGATTTTTGACTCAACAAAGTTCATTTGTCTAAATTATTATCTTCACTCCTTTGTTTATAACTTACCAGTTTTTTCTTTTACAAGCTGCCAGTTTACTCTGGTTGCAGGCATAGAAATTTCCTTACATCATATAAACTCTGAAAATTCATTAAGCAGTAACAACCCATTCATCAATGTGTTTGCATACAAAATAGGAATGTAAATACCTATCCTCTTATAGCCATGTATTTTCCTTAACTTTTAAATTCAATTTTGTATTGACATGTATGATGAACTAATCCAATGCATATGCAGTAATGACTAGAAACTGCCTATTTGTGCATATTAATACTATACCTATTTAATTGCAATACATGTTGCACTTCTGTGAGACTTTGGTTTCACTAGTTAAGGTCTAAAAAGGTAATTTATGTACCTCACAAAAGAAAGGTTAAAACTAAAACCACAGAACTTCGTTTCATCATCAGAAACCCAGCCCCCAGATGGATTAATGGGCCTTATTTCCCACTTTCTTTCTGCCTTCTGATTTCAGTACATGCCATGAGTACTTATTTCAATGGGATTTTCACATTGAGATGTCCTTCAGCACCTGTAGCTTGAGCCCTACTAATCAAAACCATTGTACCTGGAAAATAATATACAACAGTGCTGTGGGTTGATCTTGGCTGATGAGCTTAGCTGTGTCCTTTGGAGGGCCCCTTTTGGAGCTGGCTGGATCCAGCTGTCTCTGGCATGGTGCAGTTCCTGGCTCTTCACACAGAGGCTGCCTGCTGGAGCTCCCTTGCTGTGAACACCTTCACATGCACACACAAAGCAAACTGTACATTAAAAATACTCAGCCAGCACAAATCATATATAGGGTCACTTAGCAACTTGCAAAAATATATTTATATGCTCAATCAGAATTATCACTAATATTTAAACCTTGATTACTTTCAGAACATAATCTGCATTCTGGTTTCATAGATTTTATGTTAAATGCCAATAAGGTTTCATTTGGCAATAATAATGCAAATGGATTTGTGTTCTCTATGGGAAATAATAAACTGCCTCAGTTAAATGTGTCTGTGATAACATTACACAGCATCCCAAAGGAGCCAGAAGCAATATAAGAAGTGATGACTAGAAACCTGATGTGGTTGGCTTTATCTGTTTTCACTGAGACTGTTATTAATTAAATATTACTAATACTTTTGTGAGATACAGAAATGACCTTAGGAAATTTCTGATAATCCTCCTAGACACCATAATCTTAGTAAGAACAGTTCACTTTCAAGAAAATAAAATGGAGGACAGAACAGAAAAAATGTCTCAAACCATTCTGCCTTACAAATAATTTATATATTCATATCCAGAATCAATGTTTCCATTCTTGTTTGTATGCATATGTCTCATTTTAAAAATGAGAATTCTCAGAATAATGGATATATGAAAAAATATGATTTGTCCTTATTGACTCTGAGTCACAGGAGGTGCTTTTCTTGTAGTATTCTTAGGGCTTGATTTCTGGTACCAAAACACCAGCTGCCCTGGCTATGCTTATAAATATATAATGCATTATAAAATAAATCTCTCTATTTGTTTTTAATTCTTTCCAAAAAAGTTACTGCTTTATTTATACATTAAATATTTTAAATATCTTTTTGCTCTCTTTTTTTAGTAGTTAGCTTTTCAGCATGCTGGTGTGTTTGTCCTTAATGACCCTGAAGGGTCTATTACAGGATCAAAGTAGACACTGCCTGCTTTTCCCCCTCCCTGAAGAAACTCAGAAGTGGCAGGTTTTGCTGTACTGCCACATTAACTATTTCATTGACACAGACAGGGATAAATAAAAAGTGTAAATACCACTGTAACTGAGCAGTAATTAGAAAATGTACAATGAAACATATGTGTTATTAAAAGCCAATGAGCATTTATTTGCAATGGTGGTAAAAACTTTATCCTGCTACTGCTGGGAATCCTTTAGGTTTCACAGGTAAGAAAAAGGTGGTAAATCTTAAAGTCTTCTGAGGCATGAAGATAATACATTCAACACTATATCACAGTAAAATGTTAGGGGTTGGAAGGGAGCTCTAGAGATGAAGTCCAACCCCCTGCCAAAGCAGGATCACCTGGGGCATGTTGCACAGGAAATTGGCTTCTTCCATTTGACACCCACACCTCAGATATTTATAGACATTAATAAGATCCCCTCTCAGTCTTCTTCTCTCAAGACTAAACAGCCCCAGTTCTCTGTCTTCATAAGGGAGATGCTGAAGTCCCTTAATCATCCTCATATCTCTCCTTTGGACTCTCTTCAGTAGATCCTTGTCTTTCTTAAATTGGGGAGCCCATAAATGCATACAGTATTCCAGGTGTAGTCTCACTAAAGCAGAGTAGAGGGGGAGGAGAACCTCCCTTACACCTGCTGGACAGTTTTCTTATGCAACCCAGGATGCCATTGTCCTTCCTGGAGACAATGACACATTGCTTTCCCATGGATAACTTGCTATCCACTAGGACTCCAAGGTCTTTCTCCATAGTGCTGCTTTCCAGCAGGGCGACCCCTAACCTGTACTGGTGCCTGGTGTTATTCCTCTCCAGATCCAGGGCTCTACACTTGTCCTTATTGAACTTCATGAGGTTCACCTTCACCCAGCTCTTCAGCCTGTCCAGATCTCATTGGATAGCAGCACAGCCTTCTAATGTGTCAGCCACCTCTCCCAGTTTCGTATCATCAGTGAACTTGCTGAGGATGCACTCTATCCCCTTGTCCAGGTCACTGATGAAGACGTTGAACAATACAGGACACAGTACTGATCCCTGGGGAACACCACTGGCCACAGGCCTTCAGCTTGACTCTGTGCCGCTGATCACAACCCTCTGAACTCTGTTGTTGAGCCAGTTTTCAATACACCTTACAGACCAATTGTCTATGACACATTTCTGGAGTTTTTCTACAAGGATGTTATGGAGACAGTATCAAAAGCCTTACTGAAGTCAAGGTATATGACATCTACTGCTCTCCCTTCATCTATCCATTTGGACACGGCTTTGTAGAAGGATATCAGATTAGTCAAGCAAGATTTCCCTTTGGTAAATCTATGTTGGCTACTCCTGATAGCCTTCTTTTCTTCCATGCGGTTAGAGATGACTTCCAGAATGAGCTCCTCCACCTTTCCAGGGATGGACACGAAGCTGACCGGTCTGTAGTTGCCTGGGTCTTCCCTCTTGCCCTTTTTGAAGACTGGAGTGACATTGGCTTTCTTCCAGTCATCAGGCAACTCTTCCATTCTCCGTGATTTTTCAAAAATGATGGAGAGCAGCTCATCATTAGTGTCAGCCAGCTCTCTCAGCACACATGGATGCATTCCATTGGGGCCTGTGGATTTGTGTGTTTTCTAACCCAGTCCCAACTGACTAGCAGACTGTCTTCCTCTCTCCAGTTCTGCTCTCTTACTTCCAGTGACTGGGGTTCCTGAGGCCTGGTCTTAGGAGTAAAGACCGAGGCAAAGAAGACCTTCATCAATGCTGCCGTTTCTGCATCCTCTGTTACCATATCTCCCACCTCATTTAGCAGTGGACCCACTTTTTCCCTACTCTTCCATGGCGAGACTAAATTCCAAGAGACCAAGGAACTGTACGGAAAGCACACTGTGGCTGAATCACTTTGAAATTTTTTTCTGGGTAATGAAAATAACCTAAAAAACCCAATCTGAGATACTGTTGGATAGAATTATTAGCCATCAGATCAGGGTATATTTTTCCTACTGGAACATGTACTGAAAAAATGCAGATGTAGAAATGTGCAGGGGCCTGTATGTGTCACCACAGGATGTCTCCAGAGGTAAAATTTTATACTGCACTGGTGAGAATCTGATAAGAACAGAAGTAGAGGCTAAAATGCCGAAAGCTTCTTATTCCTTCTCCGTGTCAACAGAAAATCTTTACCTGCTGTCACATTCTGGAAACTCTTCTCACTGTGTTTGCTGTGCCTGCTTGGTGCATCTGAAGTTCCTCATCTTTTTCTAAAACTTTCAAAGTTTTTATTTCCTCTGTGGTGTTTTGCCTGAAGGTAGTGCGTTTGATTTGCGGTATGTTGAGGTTTCCTTTACATGTTTCATTATGGTTGTTGCCTTTCTCTGCAGCAGCAGCCTATGTTTATAACTTAGCAATTCAGTTTGTTTGCCCAACTCCTTTTGCATTCCTGGGACTTACAACTCACTGCAATATTAGTTCTTGTTGCCAGGACACTTTGTATAACACTTGACTCTATTTTAATGTACACCTATTTTTGGAGCAGTGCAATGAACAGAGTTTTGCCTTAGTCATTTATTTTGCTCAGACATTTATTTGGAAGATATTAGGTCTGTTAGGGTATCCACAGATGACAGATTTCTCCATTCATCGGTAGTAGACCAAATATGGCCAAGACCAGATGCTCATGGCTTAAATGTGAACACAGAAAGCTGTATACTCTGTGTGTTAGATTAATACCAGATAATTTGAATTGATAATACATGTTCTCAGTTTCCTTCATTTTACTATGTTCAGTTGCTTCTCTGTAAGAGCAAGGTGGTTGTAAGGTGCTACTATTAGTGAGTGGAGTACTCTAGTTTGGTGCCATACTATAACAACTTTTAACTAATATGTCTAATATAGCTAATATTCACCAATATAAAATGGTTGATCTGAGAGGCTAGCACAAAGCTTCTAAGCCTATACTGTGCACTTGTATAACCAGTATACTAATGCTTGCCTTTGGCTGAACTGTCTCATCTCTCCTGCACTTGCTATGCAATCTCAAGTGAGGCTGCCTCAGGCTTTTTCAAGCAGAAAGTCATGAAATCTCTGGCTTCTTTAACATGTATTACATTAGCTGACAAATACCTTGTCTGTGTGCAGGCAGCCTGGGCTGGAGGCTAAGGGGTTGGCTCTCCTGGCTGTATTGTTTAAATCTGAGACAAGCATTCCCAACAGGGGTAAAAGCAACTAAATGCCATCACCAGTTAAACGAAGGACTGTTTTCTCCTAGGAATCTTTTGTGTTGTCTGTATTTGAACATGGCTTGGCTTTAAATCTCAACTGAAGTGAGGTACCTAATCACAAACAGTAAAGCAAATCATAAAAGTAGGAATTGTGAGTCTTAAATGCACTGATAACACAACAGCTACAGTGGAATGAATGATGCCTTTGTGGAAAGACTGTAATGCATGTATATTAAAAGACAAAGTAAAATTCCAAGTGGGTGTGGCAGGATTGTCAAGCTAATCTGTTTTTTCACACCATTATAAAATGTCTAGATTTGCTTCTTCAGATTTTATACAAATAGCACAACAAAACTCTTGAAGAATTCACCAAGGTTAAGTTTAACTTAATCATAGAACCAGTAATTCCTGCTTCACTTTCTTTCACCTACTTCTTTCTTATCTAGTATTTTCTTCCTGTTATTGCAGTTGATGCAAACCGGTATATTAAGACATTTTTTTTCCCAGAAGTAGAATACTTCTTATCAACAGCAGTCATTTATTGTTCAGTTATATCCAGCTATTCCTGTTGATCATCCCATAGACCCCTGTCTTTGGTAGACTTAATTCAGTGTATTTCTGCAGCTGTATTGATTGACTGGTATTTAAAGGAAATGCATGTATCAAAGAAACTGTTTCAATACATAAGTAACCAGTTTTTGCCGAGGAGATCAAGGATGCTATGGGGATAGAAAAAGGGTTGGTTCATGCAGAAGAGATGTATCCTTCTGGATTTTACTGTACAGTAATCTATTTTATATCATCTAAGTGGAAAAATAATTGTCATAATAGTAACTTCTGGTGTCCATATCAGAGAAGTAAATGAGAAGATAATATCTGAACAGTAGCTCAGGAAGGCATTATCCTCTAAATCCTCTAAAAAGGACAGAGGTGAAAATATTTCTAGGCACATGAAGATGATCAGTGTTATCAAACTGTTCCCTCAACAGACATGTGAAACAGAGAACAGGATTTTGTCTACTCAAACCAATTGTTTTGTCTTGTACAACAGTGCTGGTAGTATTCACTGTTCCTCTTTTTCAATGAATGCATCTACATTCCATGTAGATGTGCTGAAAGGCATCTCTAGACCTACAGAAAGGCAATATTGCTTTGCAGTTATTTTCTTAAATGAAACATACTTGCTAGCATTAAGTCTTCCAGCAGCTTTGGAGTGTATATTGTCATTACATATTAGTACTACATTGCATAAGTACCTTTGCAACTACAAAGTACATTGCAACTACAGTGCATAGGGAGAGGTGGGAAGAGGAACAATACGACAAAAATAATAACCATGAAAACAAAGAATACATTTAACCATTGTAACTTTCAAATAGATTTATGTTCTTTTGAACAGATTTTATTTGGGTATCTGAGTCAATTATTCTAAATGTAGACCAAACAGTGGCACATATTACTATTATCCTCAATACTCCAAAGGCACAAAAGTTTTGGCAGCAAATAACTCATACTTTATCCATCTTTGCATGTGGTAATACACCCAGAGCATGTCATTTGTCAGCATAATGACAATTCCTGTATTCCCTGACTGCCTAGAGGAAAAGGTTTAAATACAACATTGTTTCTGGCTAAGGGGCAGTCATCTAAAAAGACTGAAACTTAAGCCTCTTCTTAGTTTCACAATATCTGGGGGATCTGGTACAGTATGTTCCTGCAAAAGCCCTGCTTAAATATGTGGCCAATTTCTCCCAAGCTGTGATCAAGACACAGACTATTCATAAATTGTTTTATTTAGGTTCTACAGCAAGATATTAAAGGACTAAGGTAACCTGACAACTCATCATTTTAAGAAAAGATAATTAAAATGTGTGAAATCAGCTGGGCTCTGTAAACTCTCGGGACTTCATTCCTTTGTTAGCACCACAGCACTGAAGACCAGTCAGTCAGAGTAGGATATTGTGAAATGTAGAAAAAAAGACTGCCACAGTTTGCTTTCCTCCTTTCTAATATATTTAAAGTGTAATCGGTATAGAAAGGTCCAGAAACTTCTCACAGAGGTATGATTTTGAAGTTAAAGTGCAATGTGCAATGGGCTACCTTGATTTTTGTCTGTCCTTGGTAGAGCAATTTGAAATCCAAATTAGGTAACAAGTCAATTCATTTTGTAGACTTGACCTTGTACTCAGTGGACATTTAATCCCATCACAAAACCACTGGATAAAGTTATAAATACTAGTTTTGAAACAGTCCTCTTGAGACAGTATCTTTATTTTGGCAACTGATTTCTGCTGCAAAGGCACCAAAAGAGTTCAGGATAAAAACTCTTCTAAAATACTATTCCTCTCTTACATCATGTGCACTCACATACTGATAGCTTGACAGCTAGATATTCTAATTACATTTATTTCTTAGATATCTGAAGACATATACAGAAAATACAACCAGATATATAAACAGGAGATAAAGATTACCTTCTCAGCTCTACAGCTCATTCTTTGTTTAGGCAGTCACTATTTTATTTGCTTTGTTTCTACTGCCTTTTTTCTTTTTTCTTTTTTTTTCTTTTTCCTTCCTGTGTTATCCTCGATGCTCTATCTGTCCTGCTACTGAGGCTTAGCAGTAGCCAGTGATTAGCCCTTCTATGTGAATAGCATTAGAAAGGACTCAACTATGAAAACTTCAACCCAAATGGAAAAAGGACCTGGAATGAAGGATAGGATCTTGCCATTAGACTTTCCATTTTTGATCAAATATTATCAAATGCAGAACACTGAGATCTAAGGTTATTCTAAGGATGAACTTGTTTCATTTCCATGTTGTTCTTACTGAGAAAAAAAAATGTAAACCATGTGTTTTGAGCTGAATTAACTGTAACTTAATTTCTTGGCAGCTTTAAGGACAAATAGAGTCATAGCCAGAGCTCCATACCAACAAAGCATTTCATACTGAACTTGTTTGCTTTTACATTTATTTACTTTTCTTTCTATTTTGAAAAACAAAATGTTGTAGGGTAGCACTTTGGAGTTGGGAGGATGGTAAATTGTGGTTTTTTTCTCTCAGATGTATCAGGATTGGAAATTAAGTGTAAGGTTAGTCACTTTAATGGGATCCCTAGAAGAGTCAACACCAAAATTTTATGGCTCTTCACAGTTCTTCTGTTAACAAAACAGTGCACATGAAATACCTGCAGTGAGAAACAAAATAATATTTTTTTTTCAACTTTTCCATTGAAGCTATAGAATTGATTTTACTTTTTTTCAAGGCCAAGGAAACCCTCAATGCTAGGGGCTGTTGAGAAGAAACCTATGGGCCTATGGGAGGACCGACAGGAGTCTCCTAACTATCCTGGCAAGTCGGGACCATATGGACCATAAGAAGCCATTTTGTCACTTTCATGTAGGGATTTGTGGCCCCACTAAGCCTGTGTTCCAAATGTCCACGTTTCACCAAGTATCCAAATAGTGGAGGACATCCATGCATATCAGGAACTTTTGTGTAAAGGAAAGAAGTTATAAGGAAAATAAGTTTTTTAAAAATAAAAGGTTAGATAAGTTACAATAAATATTTGACTACCCAAAGCAGTGGGGTACTTTCCATCTGATGCAGGAAATCAATTAATGAATTTTAATGAAGAAAAAGAAACCTTCAGTAGACAATACTGCTTGTGTATTAATAATATACATTATGTTTTAGCTTCAGGCCTGTAAATATTTTACTTGTCTGTTAATTCTGTTGGTTTCCACTCTTCTTACCATCTATTTTTACCATCTATTTGCTTTAATAAAAGAATAAACATTGTAATTTAGCAAGTGATTTATTTTTTATAATTTAGGTATCTAAGATTTAAGTGTGAATTTAGACTTACATAGTTTTTCAGGCTTTCCCTATAGCTGACAGAGATAAATAGACACTTTCAAGTAGTGACTCAACCCCTTCGTTACATACACGAGACAGGTGGAATTAATAACTTTATTTTTCTTTTTCTCTCTCTCTTCACTGCAGCAGGAGTTCTGGCTAAGTAATGTAGACTATTTGTCCATCTTTTAGACAGTGGAAATGAAGTAAAGTGAATCCCAGTTCTGCTGCATTGCTTGAGTAATCCCCCATACAGTACAGTCCTGAGCTGGTTGATGTCTCCTGTAGTTATTGCAACCTAAATAAAAGCAATATATTTAGCAATATTTTAACTGGAAGAGAGTGACAAATGTCTGTATTTTGTCTGTTGCTGTGTAAGTATTTCATATCAGACCACATACTAATGCTGAGAGAACTAATGTAATTACAACTTAGATTCCAATATGTTAAATTACATTTAATATTATCCCTCCCCCCTCAAGAAATAAATGGTGACATCTGTGATACTAAACTGTTTAATTTTTTAATATATTTATCCAGTACTCACCATTTTTAACACAATTATAATTTATGATTGTTGTGGGTTGAGTGAGAGCAGAACTAATTCTGTTCAGATATTTTACTTTTCAGCTCAGTTCTTCGAACTAACTGCACTTTCTGAAGTCAGCAGCCTGTTTTCACAGTGTCTACTTCTAGCAGTGATAACACCTTGTGTTTAGAGTTACTACCAAGGATTGGTTTTGATACTGGTTTTGTATATATTCCATTTTTATTATTATTATTTTCATTAAAGCTGTTCTAGTTTCCTTTTCTAATCGCTAAGTTTCTCTCCCTTATTCCCTTTATCTTCCCCTTTGTGTAGGGAGGGAGGTTAACAGAGAACATCTGTTATAGGTCTAAGGGGCTGATTGACCCTAAACTCTGAAAATGGTGTATCTTAGTATTAAATATGGAAATGGAAAGCTAAATATTATTGCAGCTAAACCTTACTTCAGCCTTCCAGGAGGCTACAGTGTCTTTTCTTAACATAAAAATGTGTATTGTGACAAAGCAACTGAAGAACAGAGCTTGTGGAAAAATGCACTGGATCATCAAAACACTTATCCACTAGGTAAATGAGCTGAAATACTGCTTTTAGATCCTGTCTTGGTAAAGAGAAGACGGAAAATCAATTATGACAGTACTGCCTGAATTCACTGCCTTTTTCTTCAAAAGGTGATTAAATGTTTCAGATAATATTTGACCTAATTCACATTTAGACAGTTAAGAATTGGGATCCTCTAACCAATGTTAAATTGGTAAAAAGAAATGAGGACAAACTCTAGACCACAGGCAAATACTGTAATGGCATTGGTGGTGTTCCCTCTGATGTCAGTAGGTGTAAGCTCAGCAGCGGTCAATGACAGTCTTATTAGTCTAACATGATGGTTGCTGGTTGCCTTTTGGGCAAATTCCATTATAGTGACTTCTGCAACATATTGCACAAATCTTGTAAAACAAAAGGAACATATCATAACTATATAATATACCTGAAAAAATGGGCAAGGATGAGAGCACAAGGTGAATGAAATAAAAGCTTCTGGGTTTTTTCTGTCTAATAAGAGATATTACTCCTGCATACCCATCAAACAGAAATTTCTTGGCTTCTTTGCTCATTTCTAGTCTCAGACCTCAAGAATCTAAATCCAATATCATTGGTCTCTGAACCCAATAGAAATTTCATGTTTACCTATGACTTAACAGTGTGCAGCACAACACTTTAACTGCAGACATTACCAAGGAATAACTAGAGAACTTCTGGTTGCCCTTCTAGACACTCCATTAGCATTTGCACAATTACTTGTATTCACAGAACCATTGCAGACTTTATTGAGTTCTTTTAAAATATCATCAAGTTATTGGCCAAAGATGAGTTTATTAAAATATATACAGGAAAATTTAATAATACACTGAGAACAATAATAGGAACATTTTAGGATTTTCTCTCAAACATCAGAAGAGCTATAACTGTGGCTAGATTATTTCAGTGAAACTCCTTGGTAAACTGCACTGGGCACATTCTGTTATCTAGCACCACAATTATTTTGCTTTCTGTGGCTGAAGACAATTGCAGTTTTGACCAGTACTGTAAAAGTTTTTAAAAAAGCTGCAGCTGTGGTGATGAATTTCTGGATTATCTCTATGCTTGAGGTTTACTGCCTTGCCAGTACTAAAAGTTATCAGATCATAGAATCACAAAATGGTTTGGGTTGAAAGGAACCTTTAAAGATTATCCTTTGCCATGGGCAGAGACACCTTCCACTAGACCAGGTTGCTCAAAGTTGCATCCAACCTGACCTTGAACACTTCCAAACATGGGACATCCACAATTTCTCTAGACAACCCGTTCCAGTGTCTCACCACCCTCACAGTAAAAAAGTTCTTATATACAGTCTAATTCTACTGTCTTTCAGTTTAAAACCATTGCCCCTTGTCCTGTCACTACAGGTAAAAAGTGTCTCTTTATCTTTCTTTTAAGCCCTCTTTATATATTGAAAGAATGCAAAAGATGTCTCCAGAGCCTTATCCTCTCCAGGCTGAACAACCCCAACTCTCTCAGCCTTTCTTCATAAGAGAGGTGTTCCAGCCCTGTGATCATTTTCATGGCCCTCTTTTGGACCTACTCTAATAGATCCTCAGGTTGGATGCAATTTATCAAGAAGTCCAGCTTCTCAACAAAAACAGTGAAAGGTGAATCTGTCTCACCCTTGTATTCCTGTCCTTCCTTTTCAAGGTGACATAATTGGTTTTAAAGGAAACTATGCCTCTGTGATTTAACCTAGTTATTACTTTTAATAGGTTTTGTTTAAACACCAGAATTTTAAATTTCATCATTAAACATTAAGAATTTGAAGGCTTAGGACTGATGGTTGCCCAATTTGAGGCAACTCAAAGTTTTGCATTTCAGAATGTGCTGGGTGTTCCATCTTAGGTCAAACCAACTACTCCAAGGTAGCAGAAGTTGCAAAGTGCTCACACCTAGGCAGCTGTGAATACTTTGGTGTGAATAGATTGGTTCATTATACAAGCAGACAGGGGTAAGGAAGCTTTAAATAATAGAATCATAGAATTGTAGAATGGTAGGTGTTAGGAGGGACCTCTGGAGATCACCGAGTCCAACCGCCCTGCCAAAGGATGATGAAACTATGCTAAATGGAGAAATACCAAAAGGTTTTTCAAATCCACTTTTCATACTGGCATCCAATGTATCCTTTGGGTCTAACCACCTAAGGGAATTGTAGGTCCTAGACTAATGTGTTTGCTGTAGTTTTCTGTCAGTATTTCAATTGTGATTCAGCTATTCAATTAACTTCTGCTGAAAGAACAAAACAACCAAAATTAAAGTAAGACATTTTCCTTATTAAAAAAAAAGACTCCATCTCTGAAAGCTATTGCAGATTTTCCTGAGTTGAAATTAAAACACAGTTAATATTTTTTTTGCATTTGAAATGAAAGTTCAAGTTTACATTTATAAAGAAGAGAACACAGGTGCTTCAGTCACAAGTTGCAAATAACAAATAATATAGTTATAAACTCAAACTAAGAGAAAAAAAAAAATATTACAAACAGTTATTAATTAAGGAATCTTATTAATAATTTCATCAGTTTAGTTCATTTCCTTACCACTCTGGATTCAAGGTATATATTAGTACCTCCTAAGTATGTTGTATCAGCAGCTTTCAAACTGTGATCTCTGCAGTACTAGTATTCTTCAAAGTCAAGGCAATTATCAAGTTGTACCATTTGCTTTAGCATATTTAGTCATTTAAGGTACATTTTAAATGAAACAAGTATGATCTCCTTACTCCAGAAACAGTCTAGTATAAAGATTCATCTCCTTGTCTAGTGTACAACATGCTACTGACCTTGTCTTCCTCTGATGAGCTGAAAACATGTAAAAAACCAATAAGTACTCAGAATGCAGCAAGAAGAGGATGTTTATTTCTTGCAAATCATACATAATTTAGAACAGTTGTTTCCAATTTGTAGTCAGTGATCTGCAAAGAAAACACCAGACATATGGTGTGACTTCCTTCTAATGATTAAATCACATTAAATGACAGTAAGAAACAGAGAAAATACTTTCCCAATATTATTTTTCTATATAAACACATTCTGCCGTTGCCATAGGTTGTTGTTTAACTGGGGAACAATGTGGTCTGCAAGTCACATTTTCTTTTATGTATGAGCCATTATGCAGAAGTATTGTCAAACCGATGCAGTGTAGGATGACAGGAAAGTCGTAAGTATTCTTACATCACTGAGATCAGCTGAGCACTGCTTGTGTATCGCAGCTCCTACTGATTTCACATAGACTTTGACATTTACAAAGAATGCAATGTGGATAGCTAACATATGCAGAAGGATCTCTTCCAAGTATCCTCAATACAGATGTAGTGGATCGCAGTAACATTGCTTGATCCTACTGCATTTTTTTCTGTGGATATTACAGTAGAGAGCCTCACTTCTTTCTTCACTCCCCTACCTTTTCTAAGCTACAAAATATTTGAGTTTGAAAGGAGAAGCATAGACATTGTCTGTGTTAGAACAATAGGTGGCTAGAACATTTTGTAAACTAGAATTAAAAATGACACCACTATTTCTGGAACCATTTAATGGACCTGACTTAATAATTTAAAAAGTGTACCTTTATGATTGTCTTCATTCAGCTGGTTGTTCTATCACCCAATGACAGACACCCCCACACCCCAGGAAGGGGAACTGGGAAAAGGGAATGAGACCCATGGGTTGAAATGGAAACAGATCTAATAAAATAAATTGATAAAAATAAAAACTAATATTAATACTGATACTAATAGAAAGTACACGATGTCATACCCAGCTAATGTAGTGGTCACGAGCTGCACTCTACCAGGAACGAACGCTAGATGTCAAGCAATGTGAGCACCATAACACCATCAAAAACATGATGGTCATAGCAAACAGGAGGGTAGGCCTCAGGAGTAGAATGACAGGTGAGACCCTCCAGGGATGGAGGTTGTCAGGAAAACAGACTGTCCCCAGCAAACTTGTTAATTTATTGTGAGCATGACATTTATTTTATGGAACACTTCTGTTGGACAGCTTGGGGCAGCTGTCCTCACTTTTGCTTCTCCTAGCTTTAGGATATGACTAACTTGGAACTACTGAAGATCTTGATCACTATGGAGACCTGCATACCATGGCTGGCCACAAAAGAAAACAAAGCATCTTACCATTTCTTCTCAAGAAATTGGGTGCCCCGGTCTTCTAAAAAATGCAGCTTTCTTAATAGAAAATTAATTCTGTGATTCTATCCCAGTGAAACTAGGAGAATGAGAAAACAACTCACTGATTTTAATAAAGATTAATATTTCTCATTGTTTATTAGTTCGGTATGCTGTGCACAACACAGTGAGTGTGACTGTGGCACAGAGAGGTGTTATGTCAGCAAGCTGGGTATAATTAATGTGTTAACAGCTACCATTTGACTGAGCACCACAATTTTTATTATAATCAACCTGTGACCGAGAATATGTAGTCAGAAGCTTTTTTTGAAATTGAATTTGTGTTACAATCACCTTCAAATTTTGTGTTACCTAGAACAAGAACCACTTACTTAGAGTTAGGAACATGGTACCTGACTTAGTCCTTTTGTCAGTCTGCTTAAGGAGCATGTGACTGGCAACTTATTGAAACTTACTCTCCAAAGAAAGTTTTTGTGGGCATTCATGAGTAATCGGTGTTAGAAGTGATGACTGACTTAGTTTACCCCTAATGAGAAAATTATTATACTGACATATATTATGTATACCCTTGTTTAAAATTATATAAAGAGAGAATAAAACATGACATAACTAAGTCTAAAATGTCTGGATAATAAAGAAAGAGGTTCTGAAGAAATTTATTTACTGGCAACATCTTTGCACAACATTTCTTCAAGCTTTCGTTTTCATAGAAAATACCCTTATTTAAGTAAAGGTACTATGGTGACATATACTCAACACCATAAAATGAATTTGCCTATGCATAGACAGATATTAATGGAAAAAAATAACCTTATACTGCTTAATAGGCAATTTACTCAAAGCAAGAGTGGTGCAGTGATACAGTTTTCAGAGAGTTAGAAATACCTATTTGTATATCAGTGTCAGGATTATTCAATTCCACAACTTTCTGGGCAAGTTTTGGGAAACGTTTCAACTGGTCAGTTTTGTTGGCTAGATACTCTGGTTGCTACCACAGGGAGGACAGAAAGCCAGTTTCCAAGACTGCAAGAAAAAACATTCAGAAAAAGGTGGTATCCACCGTTCTCCCTTCTCACCCTCATGTTTCTGCTGCAGAAACCATTTGAACAGATATTTGGCTAGATAGAGGGGGTTGATTTCCTCATGTAAATACATGAATGTCACAGACTTACCTTTATGTGCCAAAAACCTATTTTTATGATGATTCATTCCAAGATACATCACTTTCTAAACTCTCCAGTGGCTGCATCTGCCCAACACATGTAGTTCACCTGTCTTCCTTTTCAGCTGGGGCCCTACACAACACTCAAGGTCAGGCTGGACAGTGCTCTGAGCAACCTTATCTAGTTAAAGATGTCCCTGCTCACTGTAGTGTAGTTGGACTAGATGACCTGTAAAGGTCCCTTCCAACCAAAAATATTCTATGATTCTAGGTTCTACTTGATGGAACTCACATCCTGTTGCTTTTTCTGGCATCTTGCCTTCCTGGTCAGTCTCTTTTCCTCTAGTTGAATTGCCTTCACTCAGCATGTGCTTCACCCAGCCCTTACCACTGCACCATTTCTTTCTTTCAGCTTAGATATAAATTTTAAACATTAGCATCAATTTGGCTTACAGGTACTCAGTGAAATGGACCAACTCAGGATATTTCTATTTTGTACAATTTCAGTGTTGATTTTTGAATGAGTTGAATCCCCCAGATAACTTAAAGTGGACTATAAGCACACTGAACAACTTTGAAAGGGTATGATGCGTTCTCCAATCATTAATCAGCTTATCCTTCTGCAGCCTTTAGGAGAATGATAATAATAATCAAAATAATCCATTATGGCAAATTATTAAATTCTGTTTCATTAGAAAGTTTTTGGTTTTTTTGATCTCTCATGCCAGGTTCTGACTTTATTTGCACTAATATCTCTCTGAAGAACTTCACTTGAATCAGGAGATTTACTTTGGATTTACACAACTTGAAATTAAAAAAAATATTTATAAATGGATGTGAGACCATGTATTTTGTCTCAGTTTGGGAAATAATCCATTCAGCTGTAAGCTTTTAGATTTGTTTTGCAGATTTTTTTGACAGAATTGGAAGTGTACTGCAATTTACTTACCTTCAAATGACCTTATGTGGATTTATTCAAATTCCATATAATTAAATCTTAAAAAGACCTTTTGGAGAGCATGTTTGAAACAGGCAATGTTTCTGTCTGTAAACTTTGTGGAAGGATTAGAAAATGTTCCTTTTTTGTTGTTGCTGTGCATTATTGAGACAGACTACAAATTATGTATTTGGTAAAATGGTTAAATGACCATGATTTTTTCTAAGTATTTTCCACACACAACTTCAGTATTTTTTACTTTTTTATTATTGTGAAAAACTGTCTCACATTATTTTTCTATTGATGTCACATGAATATTAGATTGCAGGATGTAGGAATACTCACAAACACTTGTGACAGTACAGAGCACTTTCACATCACTGACTGTCACATCCTGTTTAAATGGTTTCTGCAGCAGAAACATGAGGGTGAGAAGGGAGAACAGTGAAGACCACCTTTTTCTGAATGATATTCCTTGCAATCTTGGCAGCTGTCTTTCTGTCCTCCCTGTGGTAGCAACCAGCATTTTGAAAGCTTCTTATTCATAGGTATAATTGCCTTGGGACTGTTTTAAAACCAGAAAAGGGGGGGGGAGGGGAAGGGGGCGGGGCGGGAAAGGCATTAAGAGATGCAAAACACTTTGTGCAACATTCCCTGGAGTAATTAGTCACTCAGTGAAACAGTCTGTAACACAGGGCAGTTTTTGTCTTGAATGAATTTAAAGAGTCGAAAATGTAAGTTGCTTAAGAGACCACTGCTGAGTTAAATAGTCTCAAAATTAAAAATCTGCATCTGCCAATTAAGGCTTATGAGTTCTCTGACAAGATATAAACCTAGGCAAACCTACATGGCTAGCTGCAGATAGCCCTGTGTACCACACTTGCATTCCTCTGGCCAGAAACAAGCCAGCTGTGGTAGGGAAACCACTCAGACTTCTTGCAGGAGGCATACAGAATTGAATGTAGTACTTTACGAGCAAGACTGTACAGCTTCTGGACCAGAGGTTTTTTTTATTGTTGTTATGTTTGGGGGGTTTTATGCTTGATTTGCTGGGTGTGTGGGCAGATAAACTTGTCTCTGCCTGGACATGCTCCTGTAGGATGACTGAAATGCGGCAGAAGTCCTGTGGGAAAAAAGGATGTGATCATTTAACTTAAGTCTGTATTATAATCACATGCATAAAAGGCTGAATTAATGCTGTGCAGGAAACTTTAATATCGGTGTTCTCCAACTTTTTTTGAAAGGATGATGTTGCAATTTTAATAAAGTTATTTTAATATATTTTGTCTGTGTGTAATCTCACACACATATAACAATATTCTATTTCTCTAATTGTGTAATGCTTTAAAAATTTCTATTAAATTTTAGGCTTTGTTATGAATTTGAAGCACTGGTCCAAAGAATAGCTTTAATAGCATGTTATGTAAAAAAAATAACTTCCCCGTGTCAACTTTAAATGAGATGCCTGACAATAACACTGATTGTCCTTCCATTCTTGATTTGTGGCAAAAAATGAAAGAGGAAGGCCTGTTTTCACAACTGACTGCTAGTTATTAATTTGTAGCATTGTGATATGTCCATTCCTTCCTAAGAAAATAGCATTTTTCCCCATACTGTCAGCAATTATAATTACCTAGTCCAAACTCTGTTGTGTCAGTTACTGTTCCAGTATAATGGCATGACTGAAATTGAACTTGCTACTCTGGATGATGTCATACTTTTATTACAATTTATGCATTACTAATAATTGCATTATTAGTTTCTATTCATTCTAACACAGCCAGACTGTTTACTTTTAGAGCATGCAATTTAAACATCTGGAAACACATTTTTTTCTTGACATTTCAAAACCTTTTTATAAGTAGTTATGATATTTTAGAGTTCCATTAATGGCTATCAGTATTTCAGATCACTCCCTTTGTTCTACTTCCTTTTGAACTGGCAACATGGAATATCAACCCCCTTTAAATTTCAAATACAATTAAAATTCAAGAATTTCAAATCTGGTTCATTAAATCCTTTCAGAAGTCCTAGTAAGCTTCTCTGTGCTTCACAGTACAACAGATTATGGATCACTTACAAATCTGTCTATTCTCTTTGTTCAATTATTTTTCTCACTGTTATTAAATGCGTAAAGTATCAATCACAGTATGCAACTCCAGAATATTTGTGTAAGAAATTAATAATACTAATTCCTAATATATGCTAGTTATTAATGAATCATTCATGAAAAGGTCCTAGTGAAATTATGCTTTACAAAAGGTACCATACAGAAAAAAGCAGGAACGTCTGTCCAAGAACATGAAATAAACAGAGGTGGAAAACAACAGTGGAACAGAATGAAGGCAAAACATTGCTTGACAGTGGTAGGCATGTAAAATACAATGGAGTCCTGCAGAGCTTTTAAAATTATAATAAGAAGTGTAAAGCTGAGGATATAACCGAAATATTAAAATGGAATGAATAACAGACAAGACAAGGAAGAGGAATTCAACACCTCAGACAGTTCTCAGTATTAGCCATCTTTGTGTAGCATTATATATGTTTATTACAGGTGGGAATGAGAGCTAAACTGAACACAGCTCTACTTTTCATTATTTGAATTTAATAATCTCCCATTATAGTTCAACCTTTCTTTGTCTATTTTTGCTCTTGCACAGCCCCATTATTAATGCCAGATTTGCAGCAGCAGAAACAGGTGGAAGGAGGAGCTGGGCTTGTAACCTTTCATTAGCACTATGAGGAACATCCATCTTAATATGTATATATGCACCTTTTAGAATATCCATTAGCATTATTCTAAAAATTATTGTCTGGGAATATATGCATTATATTCCATATAGCCTTCCACCCACCAGTGTTCTGCACATGGAAATTTTTACTTAACTGATTTCTGAAAGAAATGCGGCATATTTTACTCGGGGGGGGGGGGGGGGGGGGGGAAAAAAAAAAAAAAAAAAAAACACGGTGGTGTAGGATAATATGATTTATTTCTCACTA
>JANIJG010014997.1:0-26577 GCA_024611175.1 Megaceryle torquata | reverse complement strand
AAAAGAAAAAAGAAAAAATCCAGAACTTTTGCTATTAGCATTTTTAACTGATTGCTTCAACACTAACATTAGTTGTTTAACACATATTGTAAATACACAGAGAAAGTTACAGGAACAGTACAGAATCCAATCTTAGGACAGAAAATCCTATGATTAACCCAACAAAATGTAAATAAAAACAGTGAAAAAGGCTCTGCTCCCAAAACTAAGTAAACATGTCTTATGTGCTTTAAGGATTGTCAGGCTGGCCCCTAGTGACCTCTCAAAATGTGTTACTTCCAGCAAGAAAGTATGCTGCTTGAAAGGTCAGATCACAATTCAACTCAAGAATCAGTAACGAGTGAACCTAAACAGTCATCAGATCCCAGCAAGCTGCCAGGGGAAAGGTTATCAGTCAAAGCGCAGGAGTACACCATTGGTTTAGAATGGAACTCTCTAACAAATGATTTTTCCATTCGAAATGTTTTCTTAATTGTGTGGCAATAATTACTCAAGGAGATGTTAAGACTGGAAAATATGACAACAGCAATTGAAATGTACAATCAAGAATGGGAGAAGGGCATGAAAAACTGTTTCAAAGAGACATTCTTTCCCTCCTTACTAGTAAAGTAGAACAAAGTCTCATATTTAACTCCTTAATACACCAGATTTGGCAAGAGAAATAGCTGAAAATAAACTCATTTTAAAGTCTATGGGGTGGTGGGAACAGTCTAATGAATTTATTATTTGTTTCCTTTTATGGGCTTTTTTAGCCATACCTATTTTAGATTATATGGGTTACTTATGCGGTCTCAGTAATTCCCTCCATTGTCTCAGTGCAGAACTAAGACCCAGATCCAGCTCAGCTAAGTTTGGGCAATCAAATTACCTGCAATAGGAGTGCTGTAACTCTATTCTTCCTGCAGTCAATGAAGAATGAGGGGTCCTGCAAGGGACACCTCCCACTACAATACCATAAATGCCTCAGTGTATCTTTCTCTCTGAACTCTAAGGACTCTAGGGAAACTGGACTCCTAATTTAGGCATCTGAGTTAGGTAGGACAAAACTTGCCTTTGGCCCCCAGTTCTAGTACTTGGGTTGAACCTGTTAGATATTTCAAGTAGCCTAAATTAGTTTATATCAATATTTTGTACTGAAGAAACCTGTCTAAGTTATGTAGGTTATTTACCCTTTAGTGGCTAATATCTTAGACTAATGAATAATGGTATCCCTAAATTAGAGGTGGAGAACTTGGTCAAAATGACTGGACTATCAAAGTCTCAGGAGAACTTCTGCCCTCTTTCTTCTGAGGATTTCAGTTCTTTGCCCAATGTCAGTCAAAACTGTAGATCAGAGGAAGAAGTCTGAAAGCATGAACATGTGACTGTCCCGCCTTGTTCTTCAAGCACAACATCAGCCTTTAAACTGTGGAGGGCAAAGAAGCAATTCTGCAGTTTCAGCTTTTTTAAAGTGCTAGCAAGCTTACTTTACATTTTTTTTCTTTACAATGGAGTATTTTAATCATAGTGGAAGGTCTATTGAGATAATACTTCCCATTAAGTTCTACTTTTAAATAAAAGATACAGTTGCTGATGCGAATGAAAAGCAGTCACTATGAAAACCTATTACTTCACCAGTGGTAATGTAAAAATAATTCTATCTTTGATATTTATATTAACATTGTTGAAGTATATTAGTGATTATTCCTTATTGAAAACTACTTGACTTATAATTATGATTTATATTTACACAAATATAATAGAAAATAAATTTCCAGATAACTACCATGCACAACATTGTTAGGGCTAATTAGTATATCCTGGGAAGAGAGCTGTGTTAGCTGGTGATTCAAAGCTCTCTGTGTTAGACTTATGTGAACTGGAAGTCTTTTTTCCTCATCTCTGATGTGGCAGCTTCTGTTCCTGGTTGTGGTACTAACACCTGCTGTATTCACATTAATAACAGCTTTACTGTGCCTGACTTTATCTGGAACAAACCATATAAAATGTTTCAAAAATAGTAAGATGTTTATTTACAGAAACATAAAATCATAGAATGGTTTGGGTTGTAAGGGACCTTAAAGACCTTGTTCCAACATTTCTGCCATGGACAGGGGCACCTTCCAAAAGACCAAGTTGCTCAAAGCCCCATCTGATCTGACCTTGAACTCTTCCAGAGATGGGCATCTATAGCTTCTCTGGGCAACCTGTTCCAGTGCCTCACCACTCTTCTAGTGAAGCGTTTCTTTCTTATATCTAATCTATCTACCCTCTTTCAGCTTAAAGCCATTAATCCATGTCCCATCACTAAATGTCCTTGTAAAAAGTCTCTCCACAGCTTTCTTGTAGGCCCACTTTAGGTACTGGAAGACTACAATAAGGTGTCCCTAGAGCCTATTTTTCTCCAGGCTGAATAACCCCAACCCTCTCAGCCTGTCTTCACAGGGCAGCTGCTTGAGCATTTTGATCATTTTCATTGTGCTCCTTTGGACCCACTAGAACATTTCTATGTCTTTCTTATGCTGGGGCCCCAGAGCTGAATGGGTCTTACAGGAGCTTGATAGAGGGGGAGAATCACCTCCCTCGACATGCTGGTCATATCCAGGATACAGTTGGCTTTCTGGGCTGTAAATGCACATTGCTGGGTCATGTTGAGCTCCTCATCAACCAAAACACCCAAGTCCATTTCCATAGGGCTGTTCTCAGTCCATCCTCTATCCAGCCTGTATCTGTTCTTGGGATTGTCCCAACACATGTGCAGGACCTTGCACCTGACCTTTTTAAACTTCATAAGGTTTGAACAGGCCCACCTCTCAAGCTTGTCAAGGTCCCTCTGGATGGTGTCCTTTCCCTCCAGCTTGTTGACCACACCACACAGCTTGGTGCTGTTGGAAAACATGCTGACAGTGCACTCCATCCCACTGTCCATGTCGCCAACAAAGATGTTAAACAGCACAAGTCCCAGTACTGACTCCTGAGGAATGCCACTTACCAATGGTCTCGTCCTGGACATTGAGCTGTTGGTTAATGGATTAAATAACAGGCAAGTTCCTAGTTAAGATTTCTGAAAGTAAGACAGATTTAAAACATAGGTCTGGCAAAAGCTTTCAATCTTCTTCTATTTTGATGTTTTGTTGTTTTTTTTTTAATAATTGATTGGTTGTTTGATATGTGGATGAGCAAATTCTACCTCTTCTCTATGTAAAATAAATAATTTAACACCATTTTCCCAATGAAGTCCTAAGAATAAACTAAAATTAAAGCTTCACTAGTTTGTCCAGTGAAAAAATAGCTTTATATTCTTGATAGTTTTGGTTCATTCCTCTTGTCTGAGTACTGCAAATTTCTAGACTATAGTATCTGAAATATTAAAAGCTGTTTTATTTGTTGTTCCTTGAACACAGCCCATCTACTCTCAGACTATATAACCACTGAGTGCAAAAGTGTTGATACCCTTCCAGCTATGCAGGACTTTGAATATGTGGAAGTCCTAATTCCCCAGGAGAATAAAAGTTTCACTAAATGATCATAGTATGCTAACCCTGAAGAATAATATTAGAGGTAGAGCAGTATTTGTAAAAGGACCTGGATATTTCAATGTCTCCCTGTGCTTTTAATTACAGTATGTTCATTCAGAAATCCTCAGCTTGCCTGCTTACTGAACCACAGGAGTAGTCCCATTCTGCAGGCACTCAGGTTTCTATCACTGCTTGTCTGGAATGCTTAGGTTCACAAAGGAGCCTTAGCTATCACAGCACAGACTGGTTCTATGCTTCAGCAACTGATTATCTAGTAGACTTACATCATTCAAGAGAGGCACCTTTTTAATTTGCATGGCACATCACTTACATTTCAAAGCAAAGGATGTTTAAAATACCCATAGACAAAAGATACTTTGCTCACCTATGGGATTTAGGTGCCTCATGTAAGTAAGACTTAGCAGCTAAGCAGCATTTATTGGTAATGTATACAGACACATAGGATTCAGATATGATTTCAGAGTTTTACACAAAATATTGCCCAGAAGAGGGGCTAAAAATTAGCTTTTGCTTTTTAAACAGTACGTGTCCAAACCCATAGGTGCTTGCCTTTATTCTTGCATCTGATTAAAACTTCATTGATTCATCCAAAATAGAATACCATCAAAAGGAGGAATGCACTCCAACACACTGCACAGCCTCTTGTTTGAACTGTCTCCTAAGGTAAAAAAATGTTCAAATCTCTGAAAGAATTATTTGTACTGGTTCTCCTCCCAGAGAAGGTGTGACGATAAGGAAGCAGTTGGCTAAAAGAAGGATCTTTTTCTACATTTTCAGCCATTTCTTAAGAGATAAGACAGAAGAGGATTTAGGGCTACGAATCCTTCTTAGGAAGGGACATATTCCTTCATCCAGACATACAGACAGAGGAAACCAAAGTTTTATTGTTATTCTTTGTGTTTGTTATTGGACAACTACGGCAACCCACCATTTGCTCTGCTGCCTTCTCAGATATTACTCTCAGTCAACTAATATATTCTGTTTGTTGTAGGGGCAGTCTAGGAACACACTGAATACTGTGGGAGCTAGTGGGGTGCAGATGCTGCAGGTATCGAGGGGTGCTGCAGTGCTCTCCCTGAGGACACTCTTGATCTTTTGCAGCTTCCTCCAGCTTAGATGGAATTCACTCTGCTCCAAAAGAAATGTTATGGCTGTATGATGGGATACAACAGTCCCCGGAAAATAACAACACCCAACAGTAAGCTCCCCTCATCCCCACTTCTTCCTTTACTCAACTCCAAATAGCATATTTCTGTGCAACATGCTTTTCCTGAGTTCACAAATTTCTTTTACTCCCACCACTTTCTGATGGGCAAAGGGAGCGGGGACCCCTCCACGAAGCTCTCTGACCCTGGCATAGCCTTCTGAACTGTGTCATGATCAGGGTACGCCTGAGGCATTCTCTTTTGCCTCCTGAATAGTACCAGTCTTTGTTGCCCTATTGGCCTGTGCTTGAATGAATCTTTTGGATGAATGACGTATTCCTTGACATTATCCATGTTGGTTTCACAGAGAAGGATATTAAAATGACCTAGCCTTATTATTTATTTGATAGTCACTGATAAAACCCCTGTATTTACTAAATTCTATCACACTATGATACATGACAGCCCACATTTATTATAAGCAATATGTTGGCTTTTAGAAAAAGCTTCTATTTTCTAACAGCAGACCTTTACAGGGAAATACATGAATCTCTGCTTTTACAGTTCTAAGAGACAGAACTGAAATAAAGCAAAAGATAGTGAACACAAACTGCGGTATAGTTGGAAAGACAAGGTCTAGTTAGAAAGAAGCACAAACAAACTACATTTTACATATCTTAATGTTTAAAATCAAATTACTCTGCACTGAATATCATAGCACGCAAAAAAATCCTTCATTCCTTCAAAAAGTAATGGCTTGCATCATAGAGCATATACTCTAGGTTGCATATCTGGCATGATACAGATACATCTGGCATTTCTTACTCAATATTTATATTTAATAAAAATATTATTTTAATGTAAAATAAATTTAGGTTGTATAATTAATTTTTTTTTAATTTAAAAAGGGAAAACTGGAAAACCACAAATATTGTCACATTGACACTAGGGTGATTAACCAGGAGACTTTAAAACTGTTCTTTGTACTTAAAACCTGGCCATGTGGGCTAAGCATGTAACTTACACAATTTACTCATGATTATACCATGCACCCTAAAAAAGGAACTGAGTTTAATGAAGAGATACATAGTTTCTTTGGCTAGATCTGTAGCTAGTGGAATACATTCATATAAAAGAGACAGAAAATTAAGTGCCCATGAATGACATGACCTTTTTCATACATCAAAGGGGAGAAGTGTACAGTTTTCAGTATGATTAGGATATGTGCAGTTAATTCTCTTCCCTGCCTTTGAAAAATGCCAGACTATGTGCCTTCCTTGTGAGAGGGAGAAGATAACATTATGAGGTGAATTGTTTCTTATAATCAGCTGAGATTCTGAGTCCCTATCATGATTTTAGTCATTACTGGCAATTTATCTATAAAGCACATGCTATAATTCTAGATTAACTACATAATTATGTATCCATAAAAAGTACTATAATATAATGGAATACATATATATTATGAAGTTTAAAACAGAAATAATTCCTGATAAAGCTCTCCTAAGATTTTTCTTACTACTTTCAGACAAAATGAACCTAACTGCTACTGAATATTTGGATGTGTAAATATATTATGCTAGGAGGTTTTACTGAAGTGGTGTGATTCCTAGGAATGACCATACACTGAAAGTCTAATGCAGGGTGAAATAAAAGGATCAACATGATGCTTAGTGACATCAGCATAAGTATAGAGCCATGAACTCAGTTAGAAACTGATATGAAGGCCTGATATTTCTTCATGACCCCTTTGTTTCTATTTACAATGGTAAGGACCTACCACTGAAACCCACCAATGTTATCTGAATGATCTCCTAGGCATTTTAAATAATTACTAAATAAAGGTGTGAATTTATCCAGGATGTCATCTTCTGAACTAACTCAAACATTGGCACTGATATGATAGGAGATTCCAACTGCTATCACCAGAAAGGGAAAGGCTTTGTGAAAATGATAGCAACAAAACTGACTTGCCATCTGAAAACTGTGAGAAACCTAAATGGCTCAATCTGTTAAGTTATTAAATACTATCAAACAGTGGTTTGGTTTTGGAATTTAAATGCCCTATCTGTGAGAAACAATAGAATTGTTCTAACAGAGAGATAACAAGCACTCATGAGTGGAAATTAAAAATTGTGAATTTGTAATGGTAGTCATAAACTGACTTTGTTTTTGACAGTGATTAGACATTTTCTGTCTTTTCCTGTCTTCAGCTCAAGAGTGGATTCCTTTTTGAGCATTTGGAAATCAACGGTATATTCAGTCTTAATTTCTATTAATATATACATAAATCCTCCATGCAGACATTGCTAATGATGGTTCAAGGCTGACATTTTGGTTGTGTGCCTCACAGATATTTTCTGACAGCAGGGCTGACAGGAGTAAGGCTCCTTTGAAAAGTATGGAACAGAGTGATTTTTAATTAGCACTGACACTTATGCTTGTTTTTCACATTCCTTCTTCAATCTATCCCTTTCTCCACCCTTTTCTTTATACCCTATTTTGCCTCAGTCTCTGCTTTTCAGCTGATTCACTTCTGTAACAGCAATCTTGAAGAGCTGGGTTTCATCTTATTTCCCAGAATCTGTTCCACTTTTCTACTCTCCTCCTCCCTAACTCTGCCTTCTAGACCAGTGACTCTCCCTCTTCCCAGCTCTTTGATGAACTTGCCTCTCAATCTCTTACCCCACCTATTTTCCATACACTGTTTTCTAATTTTATGTTAAACAATCAAGTGCTTCTATTCCTATTTCCCCTTCTTCTTCAGCCACAGTAATTCCTTTTCATTTGCCTTATTGCCTTCTGGGCCCAGATGCAGTTCTCAATCTCAGCACTTTTTGTAACATATTTCTTCTCCCTGTGAAAAAGATTTTTCAGTCCTCATAAGGTAGTTTCTGTCTACTGGACAGGGTAACAGGGACTTGGGCTTTCTGATGTCCTTTTGTGTGCTTCTGTCAATCCTCCACACCTCTCAGCCCTGGGCTGTGTACACTCAGTCACTCTGTAGGGATGGAGCAAATGCAGAGCAATTGCTGAGGTGGCAGAATATGATAAATTCTTCTTTGATGATGGAACATGGACTTTATGGCCAGCATTACCATCAGCAAGAGGATGGGAATACGCCTCATGAGCATGAAGTTTTTATCTTTTAAAATGAAGGTCTCTACTGATAGTATGCACATTCAAGGTCTTTTAATGCAACAAAATCTGGGAGACAAAGGAAAAGAACTTTAGCATTACAAAACTTTTGAAGGCGAGGAATCAAGCCGCAAGTGCCTCTCCATTTCTCAGACCAGTGCAGATTACAGTTAAGACTTTCACAGGCAGCATGAAATTATGTCAGACACTAAAAGTTCTTAATGGGCCACTTGGATAGAGTCCAGATGCAATGTAGTTCAGTCACATTTGTTTTCATAGTCAGGCCATTTGAAGATGGGTACAAGGTTTTGACAGCTCTTCTGATGGGAGTATCCCCAGACTTGAGGGAATACCTCTCTGGAAAGATGTGACCTCTGTTTACCTCCTTTACAGCAGGTGAATAGGCAACAGACTGTATCAAAGCTGCAAGATTATTTTCAGCTAAATACTGTCACAACCATTTTTGCACTTTTTTAATTATTATTTTTGAAATACAACCCTACACACAAGCCATTTCCTTCTCTAACCTGGCACCATATCAAAACCACTTTCTTCTCAGTTGATTCTTCTAAACATCTTAATGGTTGTGTCAGCTTCCTGTAATTGTTCCTCCAGTATAGGATTTCCTTCATCCCATCCTACTTGCTCAGTCAATATCCTTCTGGTTTATGCTTTAAAATGCTTGGACATGAGACACAGACAAAAAGAAGAAGCCGGTATATTGAATGCAGATAGTTTTAACAACAAATGGGAAAAACAGAGACCTAAACTATTATTGCACTTGCTAGGTTTGCTCAGGAACTTTAAGCAATCTGTTGCCTTTAAATAGCTGCTTTATAATGACGTCTCAGGAAAAGGAAGCATGAGAACATTGATGAGTAACCAAAAGTAAGATAGTGATGTAAAAAATAAAGAGACTAGTTGGACTGTGGTTATTTCCATTACTATTTAGTATTTAGGCAGCATTTTACAAACATGAATTAACTGTCACAATCTTCATATCAGCACTCACAGTGAGAACTATGTATCATCTTCACTGTATAGTAGGACTAACGTAAGATGAAAGTCTCCAATGGCATGAATGTCAGTAGTCCCAATCATCACATCAGTAACAAATTTGACTTGAAAGCTAAAAGTATTTGGTAAAAGCCATGCAAAGTGTCCACAGTAGAAATTCTGCTGATCTCAACTTACATTCTGATCTCTTAATGTGTTCCCCTTTCTTGAGGATTCACAGGTTTACAGAAATATATTTTGTATAAGAAACTAGTCCTCATGGGGATATAGATCACAAAAATATTACACCACCTGGAAAAGTGATGACTCCACTGAACATCAGTATATCTGAAAAATATCTAGGAGAGTTACATTGTCTCAGCATGTAGTCCTTCAAAATAGTTACAGAAATGATTAATTCATCAGGAAAGAGATAGTGACTGATGCAGTGACCTTTCTGTGCTAGATGAGGTCCCATGTTTCATAGACTGATCCAATCTGTTTGCCCAAGACTTTGCACTTGCTAACTACTCTCCTTTGCTGAGGATGACCAGTATTGCTCATAATGAGAGGAAGAAACAGCCTACTTTCCAGCACCTCCACATCTCCCATCTAGTGGATGTACCATCCCAGATAGTGGATTGTACTCACATGGAAGTAACTCTGCTGTGTGTGCAGGTTGTTAAGCTTAGAACTTTTGTTTCCAAAACTTCTACTAAAATGCAACCTGGCTCTAAAGACTTCCAACAAATCAAGTGCTTAAAGTTTCCTCAGTAACAGCTCTGCACACTAAAAGTATTTTTTGTGAAAGTTGTCTTGTTGGCAATACTGAGACAGCAGACACTTGAGCCTTGCTGAGATCCATAGACTGCATGTTTTTCAGTCTATCCACCACATGGCCAAACTGTGTGGGTTTTTTCAGAGGATGCCTCTCTGGTCATGCCTTGCAGTGGAAGGGGCAGTGATGCTCCTTGCATCCCCATCTAGTAGCCAGGCAATTAGAAAACTAAAGTGGGTTGTGGGAGACTTGAATTTCCAACTTTCTTTTGCCTGAGGGGATGTAAATGTACTTGTTCAATCAGTAAGACCAGTGTCCCAGCCACATTTCCAGGATGTCGTAGAAAGCAGGAGATTTCTGCAGTGTCTCTTGCTAAAGTTCTATCTCAGTGAATAACTGAAAAAGAGGTAAAGAGTCCTGTATCCTGTCAATCAAATACAGAATTGTCAATAGTATCTATGACTCTTAGCTGGCTTAACCAAGCACTTTCTTTCTGTCTTTTTTCCAGACTTTTTTTTTTTTTTTTCCTGTGAATTTAAGTACCTCACCATATAAATAAATGTTGATGTCAGGTGAGTCAGGTCTGCATGGAAACAGAAGGAAATGAATGTCAGGAATGAATTGTCTACCTACAGAGAAAGGCAAAAAGTTAAGTAATTAAAAAGGCAAACCAGTTGCTTTCACTTTTAAATGCACGTTAAGATAATATGTGAAGCTGTTGAACAATTACTCCTGAATTTTCATTATAGGAAAAAAAAAGACTGTGCAACCTGAGCTTTATGTCATATACTGTATTCTTATGTTTTTAACTGAACTGAAGAGAAAGATCCTCCTTTGACCACACAAACACATTTTTTTAAAGAAGGGAACAGCATGCTTAAGAGCCTAAATGGTGAAACAAACTCTTAAACAGTGCCTTTTACTTGAAAATGAGTAAGTGAAATCTGCCTGGAGGATGAGAAATTCAGGTGTGAAATGGGTGTAGCTACAGTTGCAAATTTAATAAGATATGAATTTGTTTTTTCCTTCAGTGTGTAGTATTGACATGCCTGTGGCTGCAGGCACATAAAAGACTGAATATAATTGAGGTGCTGGCAGCAGGCAGAAAATTGTAGTATATTAAACATTTCTCTGTAATTAATACATTTTTGATTATACCATTTTTTTTAAAGTAGTGGTGAATCTCAGGTTTCTGCAAGAGAGAAAAAAATTATCTTATTTAATTGTATTTTGTTCCAATACAGTTACTTCCCATATCATCAACAGGCTTAGCATCTTCAGGAGTGTAGTATTTACAGTATTTACTGTAACACATTCTCTCAGATACAGTTTGATTTATCTTTCATGACTAGGGGAGGAATTCTGTGCTCAGCACTGTGATTAGTTTTCTTGGTCTGTTTTTAAAAAACCTTGATCTTCTGTGGGTGTGAACCACTGTAATGAATCATGCCAAGCAGGTCAGATGGAATAGTAGATGACAGTCCTTAATCCAGATCATGACTAAGCCTTTTAGCTGTACTAGCACCAAATGGCCAAGTGATTTGCATAGAGCTACTTACAGCTAGGTATATAAAAGTATGGAGATATCTAAAGCTGAAATCTGAATTTCCTATTCTGCTGTCAATTAATATAGGAGACAGAAATATACTATCATAGTGAGAAATGACAACTGTGTTGAAGGGGCAGAGTATTTACATTTCCTTCTCTACAATTTGGTATTTCCTGAATTGTCTAGGTAAAAATAAATAATATAGCCAACCTCAGAGGTTATTTACCCATTGGGTGAACCTTTCCTTTAATCTCTTCTCTTCCAGTTATCATTTTTACCTTATTGATGGTAAATGCCTTATCACTCAAAGAATAATCAAGGATTCTACATAAAATTTAATAAACTGAACAAAAAAAATATACTGTTGAACAAAAAAAGACATTGATCAAAGATACACTATAACCTTGAGGACAGAACCTTCATTAGTGGGTCAGAAGAGCAGGCTTCCAATCACTGTACATGCATGTGAATATAGAGGGATACTCATTTTCAGCATAGGGTTGGGTACAGCCAAAACCCTGGCAGACCCTTGGGAGGTTATTTCAGGAGTCACAGCTATGAATTTTAAAAGACAAAAAAAATTGCTTTTCTCCCTGTGCCTTGGTGAGAGTGAGTACTGGAGTCCCTCATATACCTTTGCCACCAGCTCATTTAGACAATTCCTTGCTCAGTACGCCAGTTGATCTGATGCTCATCACATTGGAAGGGCAATCAGGACATGTGACCTGTGGCTGCTGGTTCTACACCAGAGAGAAAGCCAACAAAGTAAATATTGCAACAAGGACCAGGGCCCTTTTTTTGTAGAAAGCCTAAGCATTGAATTTCAACTTAATACTTGGAGGATGTTAGTGCAGAGAGAAGGACATCTTGTTTCTGTGCTTTGTGTTTATATTCCTGCTGTATACCTGGGCTTTATATAATATTCACTGTTGGCAATGTTCAGTGTCAGGTAGTTTAGTCACGGTAATAGTAATCAAAGATGTATTGTGACCAACCCTACTATCAGATAACTGCTGTCACTTTAAAATTGGGTAAGCTTACTGAAGGAAACTATATACACTATATGTATATATACAATATACACTATATATACTATATACACTCTATACTATATACACTCTATATATGTATATATACTATATACAGTGCTGTCTTGGACATTCACATACTTCAAGAATGTGAGATTAAGAAAAAGTCCTCCAAAAAGTCTTTTAATAAAGGTGAATAAAGTCTAGTTATCCTCCAGAAAGAGGAAATTTACAACCTTCCAGCACAGTCTATTTACCTTTCCTGTTTTTTCCTCTGTGCCCAAATACCTACACAGAGTTTCTCTGAGGAAATGAACTTTAAGAGCAATTCTCCATTATTGTCTGTGTGTGATGACAAAGGGCTCATTAACTCTTGTCCGAACTAGCGACATGAATGTAGCAGTCCAGTTTTCCTCCAACTGTGGACTTGGTTATTCTCTGATGGCTTACTATTTGTAAGAAACTATTGAGGAGTGAGAAGAAAGACAAACTAAACTGAGAACTCAAGCAATGGACAGATATTGGTAGTATCTCAGAATCATTAACGTCATGACAAAAGATCCCACAATTCCTATCAATCAAATGAAATTCCCACCTTTCTGCTATTTGGTATGATCCCTACATAACAACAAATAGTGTGGAAGTTCCTTAGGTGGACAGGAACAAGAGGGAAATGGTTACTATGAAAAAAACAGGTACTAAAACCATTTTGATGGATCACAGAGGATGGAATTTCTTCAATGAGAAGAGATGAGTAAAAGTCAATGATGAAACCATTGTATTGTGCCCTTGGACACCCTTTATAAATACCTGATAGGAACAGCTATACTCAATCCTTTCTTCTTCCTGTCATTTTATTATCTATCAACCAGAATGCATTTTGTTTGACTAGGCATGATTCAGCCCAGTGTGGATGGAAGAATAAATAACACAACTGATAGTAGTGACACTAATCTCCTATAATCTGGGTGTGTCCCAAACCTTGTTGATAAATTTACAGTGGGTTTAGCAGTTGCCTGAAGCTTGGGACTGCAGGTCCTTCAAGGCAAGAACTGCTTTTTACCATGCATTTATGACATAATGGGCCCCGATTTCTTTTGGCATCTCTAACTGCTTTTTGTAATATAAATCTTTATTATAATAATAAGCTTTTGGGCCAGGATCCAAAGGATTTCTGTTTGTGAGGATTTCTGTGTATGCCCCAGTGTACTACTCCCTAATTGTGGCCTTTGAACTCATTTGGACTGAGATGCAGCTGAAAGTCAGAATAACAAGACCATTAATAGTAGTAGTGCAAGGACATAGTGCTGTATGGTAAAGAACACATAAGAGGGCTGCATGGGTTTAGATCTGCATTATGATAATGAAACCTGGGTTCTGAGAACTCTGATTTCCACTCCCATGCTCTGAGTTTCAGCCAAATCAGAGTTCTAGGGAAAATTAACTGTTGCTGGAAATTTCTTGAAGTATCTTTGCTACCAGTCCATATATAAAGCTAGTTTAAAAAATTTAAATGAAAATAGAGTGCAGTACAGAAAAGATGTCTGGGGATGCACTGGCTTTGAAAGTATGGACATGGAGGAGCAGCACAGAGGATATTGTGAGTGCTTATTTTTCTTTTTCAGATAGTCACATCTCAGTCTAAGTTAAGGCCATCTCCATTTTAAGCCACTATAGCAGGTCTATAGAAACCAGTGTTGGCAGGTTTACTAGCGGAACATGTTCATCTTGTCTTTCTTACTCCATCTGTTCAAACAGAACTAATAAGTGAGCTGTCAGTGCACTGACCTGTGCACACTGCCTGTAGGTGGCTGAGGAGCAATGGCAGACAGCACTGGCTCATTTCCTTCCCTTGAACTCCAACAGTATTTTGTAGACAAAACCATAGTACTGCTGCTAAATCATAATAGGAAGGAAGATGAACTGCTTCCCATGTTTTCCTTTATGTCAAAATTTAGTTGTGGTTTAGCCTTTTTATTGCCATAATGCTCTGTGGAACCAGCAGAGATACAAACCCTTCATCTCTCTTGCTAAATGAGACAAGCACAATTTTTTGACCCAGAGACAGGATGTCCCAACATAGCCACAGTTATGTTACATAGTATTTGGCCTCTTAGGAACCTTGAAACCTTCTAAGACTAAAACATAATCATATTTTCTGTTTGTTTTTGGTTTGGATGTTTTTTGTGGGGTTTTTGGTTTGGTTTGGTTTGGTTGGTTGGATTTTATTACCTTTTTTTCTTAGTATAAAGCATCTGAAAAAAACCCCTGAATTACGCTGGGGTGTCATCAGAATGATGTTTTCATGCAATTAATGTATGATGTTTTCATACACGTTTTCATACATTGCTTGCTCTAGGGTACAGCATGAGGAATCTTTGGAGATGCAAAGCTGGGATGATGTTGGAAGACTATTGAGGCTGGAGGGATCAAAACCTGGTGCCATGGTGTCTATACTGCCTATTGGAATTGATCCCCACATGGAATATCCCTCCAGCCAGGCTTAGGCATCACTTCCCAAAGAACTGGCATAAGCCAAAGCAACCTGGAAGCTTGCTGGCAATTAGTGTGGATGATCACCAGGCCAGTGCTCAAACTTGTTCCTTGCCTTTGTTTTACTTAACAGTATGGAAAGAGCTGAAATATCCACACACCCTAGGATTAAGTTGCCTGGGGAACTGCAAACATTGACTTAATTGTTTGGGACACTTGACAGCATATTGCTTTAATGCTATTATGCAATATTGTTTGTCACTAAATCTAGGGGTCAGTCTTCTTGTATGCGGGTGGGTAAAGAAGAAGAGCTCAAGAGGAACATTGTAGCCATAAATATCCAGGGTTTTGGCAAAGTCTAAACAGATTTCCCTATCACTCTTTTACTCAGATGCCTTGCTCTTCTCAAGCAAGGTCACTTTATCTCTCCTACTCCCTCAGTTCAGGAGCCAGCCTGTCTTTCATGAAGCTTTACTGTTACTTCTTGCAAATGGAAAAGCTCTTTTTTAAAGCAGTCAGGAGGAAAAAAAGATAAAATCTTGGATTAATGCCATACACCTTGTTTATGGAGGCTAATATGATATAGAACACGGGAACTATGGGGCTAAGAGCTGTGATCTTGCACTTGATGTTCTGTGCTGACCCTGCAGGATCGCCAGTATGGTCTTTTTTCAGATGCTTAATACATTTGGTGCTTCTGTACCCTATATGGTCTTTTCCCCTTCTTTTTCATTATCCCTGTCCTAAGGAGTAACTGAGTGCCCTCAACTGATGCTTAAAAGCTGCACATACTCTGAGGGATTGTGTGCATGCCTATATGAGTCAAATTGGCCTTTTCTTCCTGCTTCTGCCCATATTTTCAGCATTCCTGTCTAACTAAATTTAATTTTTAAAACTCTTTTTTAGCTGAGATCACACAATCTCATTGTACTTTTCTGTGTTTATTGGTTTCTAATCCTCTCCACACCTAACCTTTTATCCTGAATTGGAGTAAAGGAAGTGGCTTCAGTGGTTAAACCCTACACCTCCAAATACATGACAATGTCAAATAAATTTACACACACACGCGCACACACACAAAACAAACAAACAAACAAACAAACAAACAAACAAAAACCCCAAACAAGCAAACAAACAAAAAACCAAAACAAAACCAACCAACCAACCAAAAACCTCCAACAAAATGAAACCAAACAAAATGAACAAAACCAAACAAAACAAAAGCAACCAAACAAAAAACACCCAGGCTTGACCAGAAAGGAACTTTCCCAAATCACTTTTACAAGTTAAATCACAAACCAAAAACCATTTGCAGAATACATGAAAAAAATAATGCGCTTTACTTGGTGATACTTGTGCCTCTGTGTTATTTATGACTAGTAAGATTGATGTCACTGCAAGTACCTCTTTTTAGAAGGTGAGTGAGATTTCACAGATGGATGGAGAACATGGGGATTGCTCATGCTTCTCAATCTTTACAATAGAAGGAAGGATAGGAACATTTGGTACATGTGCCATTAGATGCCCATGTACTAGCAATGCAGCATGGGAAGGCTGGTATCACTGTTTTTAATGAATTTTAGCCTACCTGGTACACTCCAAAACACATCCAAGAACTTTGAACTAAAAAGGGAGAAATCATCAAGTAATGCTTGATCCTCCTTCCGGATGCATCAATAACAAAATTTCAAAATGTCTGACACCACCTACAATTTAGCTGCAGGATTTAATACTGGAAGATTGATGTGTTTACTGTAATGGCAGTAAATTGGCTATTCAGAAAGAGCTGTATAACTTTGCAGCAGGAAATGCATGTGTCTGGGGGAGATAGAGGCAAGTTACATCTAAAGGCAGATAATAAAAACAAAATGATAACAATAAAACCATAAGAAATAATTAGAGAAATACATTGGGAAAAAACAGAGAAGGTAGTGTAGAGGCTACTTTGAGCTTCATTCTTTCTTTTTGTTTATACAGACCTGTGGTCTAATTTTAGAAAATTACGTGGTCTTCTTGAGCCAAGAGAAGACTCGAGGGAAATTTTTCTTGCTATAGGCTTTTTCTGAATGGAAGATTACTGAATGTTAGTGAGCAGTAATGTGGTATAAAAACAAACAAACAAATAAATAAATTTGAGAGTGTTTCAGAAGCCTCTGCTACAAATTGCCTTTATTTTGAACCAGAATACCCTGACAATTGAAGGAGTAAAAATTCACACTAATCACTGAGATTATTTTCCATCTGCATTTGTAGAAATCATGCAAGATAAGATAGTTGCTGACTTCTACATGCAATTTACATGTTATTTACAGATTAGTATAAACATTACAGATAGTGGCATTTGGAGAAATTAAGAAAACTTAGCCAGATGGAAAAAAAATAATGTTTTCTACTCCCCCCCTTCCTCTTTTTCTTAGACTATATGCAATACATAAGTCTAGAGGAAGAGAATGGTGCATGAAGTACATAGCACTCAGTATTCTAATGCATCTGCTATCTACATTCCTTGCTGTGTGATATTTTCAAAGCTGCTGTGAAGAAAGCTGCTTGCCAAAGGGAGAATACCAGAAAGTGAAATATTTCTGCCTCTTGTGCAATCACAAGGAAGTGACCTCGGGCGGGACCTTGGAATGAACTTTCTGTGGGTGGCACATGTGTGTGGTCATAACAAGACACTGAACACAAAATTTATGCCTTATCTTCTAGGCCAGCCCTTCTGTTATTTCATTTCTGTATTCCCTTTTCTCACTTGTCTAGTAGTTTTAGTAGTTTGGCAGTCCCTGGGCACCAGTCTTCCTCCATTTCTCAGGTCTACACTCTTCTCCCTCTACCTTCCTCTCAGAAATTTCTTTCTAACTTTTAAAGGTACTGTTGACTGTCTTTTACAGCTATGTTATAACTGAAATAGCTTTATCGACATTATAAAAGAAGATTCCTTTTCTGCTGTTCATGTTGAATTCTGTGTGGTACATACAAGATTTTACCACACAAATTTCAGTTGCTAATAGCTGAAGAAAGGGTCTAGGTTTTTCTACAGTGACCTCACCTTTTTTCCTCATATCTTTTCAGTCATTTTTATACAATAAGGTGGGTAAAGAGGTACAGGGCCTATTGTAAAGGTACACTCTCAAAGTCATTTCATTCTCTGTATTGTGTTGATCAATTATTTTCTCACATTTCTACAAGAATATTTCAGCAAACCCAAGATGATGGGACTGTAATAATAATCATCATCACCCTATCAGATAATAGGCTTCCTAGTGATTCAACTGGCAGTTTGACAGTCCTCTGACATAGTTACTACACCCTGCTGATAAAACTGCTGTTGCCACAAACTGATCCTGACAAAAACAAGTTCATCTCTGTTCTGAATTTCAGACTTGACCTTGGTGGGTTTACAAGTTTAGCCACCATACTGGGCAAAAAATATGTAGCACAAAAGCTGTAATACCTAAAAAAATATCCTAGCCTTTCTCTTTTACTATCTGTTTATTCTCTCTGTTGCATGATTATTTTAAATTATTCTGTGGTATGGCTAAAAGTCAAATTCAACATCTCTTAAAACACATGAAAATTACCCACTAATGGTTATAAAACTTATTTACCTTGTCACAAAATCTCTGTCCTTAATCAGTGTGTGATTAAGATGTCCTAGCCCCCACCAACTGTAGTCTGGAGTACAGTATAATAAGGCAAATGTTGGAAAAATGAAGGAGAAAGCTGAGGAAAAAACAACCGCTAAGTTGGGCTAACTATAAAATCCTGCCAAAACAGAGTGAACTTTTGTTTTATACAGACATTGTAAATACAGTAAATGCTGTAAAAATACACTGTAAAAATACAATTGTGAGCATAGGGCAGCACTGGCATCCTTGTATGAAAATCATCATCTTGATAAATTTTTCAGAATATCTGTAAGCTTTACTCAACTTCTGGACTTAAGAAGAATGATAATGGAAGACATCTGCAAAAAGCTACTCTTGGTGCTAACAATGTATTCTTGGAATTACATGGTTTTAACTATGTAGATTCAAAATAATGTTTCAGAGAGGAAGAAGTAATTGGGAAAACTACTTGGAATACTAATTTCTCTAAAACCTGGGTTCTACCTAAATTTTGTTGCCATCACATTATTTAGTATGCTGCCGTAAGGATGGGAGTATTGATGTATTTGACTCTTTCTGAAGCTCCCATAATTACAGAATCACAGAATTACTGAGGCTGGAATAGACCTCCAAGATAATCAAGTCCAGCCTATGACCCAACACCATGACATCAGCTAGACCATGTCACTAAGTGACACATCCAGTCTTTCCCTCAACAACTCCAGGGATGGCAACTCCACCACCTCCCTGGGCAGTGCATTCCAGTGTCTAATCACCCTTTCCATGAGGAAGTGCTTCCTAACATCCAACCTAAACGTTCCCTGGCACAACTTCAGGCCATGCCCTCTCATCCTGTCATTAGTTGCCTGGGAGAAGAGCCTGACCCCCACCTGACTACAACAGAGAGTGATAAGGTCCTTCCAACTCTCCTATTCTCCAAGCTGAACAACCCCAGTTCCCTCAGTCTCTCCTCATAAGACTTTCCCTCCAGTCCCTTCACCAGCCTCGTTGCTCTCCTCTGGACCTTCTCCAGTACCTCAATATCCTTCTTGAAGTGAGTGGCCCAGAACTGCACACAATACTGGAAGCGAGGCCTCACCAGTGCCAAGTACAGGGAGAGAATTATATCCCTAGACCTGCTGGTCACACTGTTCCTACTAGCTCTGAGTACAGACATCATCTTCCATTGTTTTAGGTCATCATGGTCTATTATCTGGTTTTAGGTCTCATTCCTGAGAAATAGGAAACAATGGCTTGAATTCCTCAAAAAATATTATTTAAACCAGGCCTTTCACATTGTGGTTAGTCTTATTTTATACATGAATTCTAGGAACACCTTAAGCATTTCAAAAGAAAGGGGCACATAGCTCTGTATTTTGTGAGATTTGGACTGCAAAGTTTGTGTTGATAAGTGTATTGCAGTGGTCAGAACTCAAAACTGGGTTTAAATACTAGTGAGGCACTGATCTTCAGAGCTTCAAGTCTGGAAAACCTGAAAGGTTTATCAGTTCCTTGTGATTATGTGGCAGTGGGGAAGTCCTTAACAATGCAATTTTGGTCATAGACACATAAATTTCATTCCATTAGCTGTTGTCTGGTATATAAAATTCTGCTTCATTCAGTCCTGGCACTTCTGCTTCAGTCAGTCCTGATGCCAGAGCTGTATTCACATACATATCTGGGACTTCTAGTTCACCGAAAATGCCTGATGAAGAGCCATCAGCTGTCTCTCCCCTGCCCCCAGTGTCCAGGCAGGAGAGAAGTGGGAGAGCCATGGGACAGAGGCAGTACCTACCAACAGATGTATGAATAGAATGGGAGACAAAATGAACATTAAGACAGGAAAAATAGAGAAGAGAAACAAGAACTGATGGAAAGGTGTTCACAAGAGAGTGAGAAGCTGAGATTTAACAAGAGAGAAGTGAAAAAGGGATGGTGTGTCTTCTTAGGGATATAGGTGACTCAATGGACCTGCAGCTGATATAAGCAGGATAAAAACAAGGGAGACCAACATATCTAATGAACTGAAAAGAGAAGTAACTGTGCATGGAATAGGGACCTTGAACTTTGGCAACCTTTCAAAATAAACTGCACTTCAGGATAAACCTCTTTAGCAGTTCAGAGGGTGTTTCCAAGTCATCTGAGCATTTATCACTCCTCTTAGCACTTCTGGGAACACCCCAAGATTAATATCATGATGTCAAAAGGAAAATCCCTGATTTACTTTGCAGTAACAACAGCCCATGCATCTTTCAGTGACAAGTATTAATGAACAATTCTGTATTATCTGAACTGCGGAAATCATAGAATCATAGGTTTCAGTTGGAAAAAACCTTTAAGATCATCAAGTCCAACCATTAACCTAACACTGACAAGCCCACCACTAAGCCACGTCTCTAAGCACCTCACCTATATGTCTTTTAAATACCTCCAGGGATCGTAACTCCACTACTTCTCTGGGCAGCCTGTTCCAGTGCTTTACAACCCTTTTGGTGAAAAAGTGAAGAAGTTTTCCCTAATCTGCAAACTAAACTTTCCCTGGAACAACTTGGGGCCATTTCCTTTTGTCCCATCACTTGTTACATAGGAAAAGAGACCAACACCCACCTCGCTACAACCTCCTTTTAGGTAGCTGTAGAGAGCAATAATGTCTTCCTTCAGCTTCCTTTCCTCCAGGCTAAAAAACTGCAGTTTCCTCAGCCATTCCTCATAAGACTTCTTCTCTAGACCCTTCACCAGCTTTGTTGCCCTTCTTTGGACATACTCTAGTACATTGAGGTCTCTCTTGTCAAAGGCCCAAAACTGAACACAGTATTCAAGGTGTGGCCTCACTAGTGCCAAGTACAGGGGCATAATCACTTCCCTAGTCCTGCTGGCCACACTATTTCTGGTACAGACTAGGATACTATTGGCTTTCTTGGCCACCTGAGCACACTGCTGGTTCATGTTGAGGCTGCTGTAGATCAATATCCCCAGGTCCTTTTCCACTGGGCAGCTTTCCAGACATTTGTCCCCAAGCCTGTAGCATTGCATGGGGTTGTCGTGACCCAAGTGCCAGACCAATATGATAGCATTCTCATTTATAGACCTACTGCTCCAAAAAAAAAAATCCATCTGAATGACCTCTTTGTCAATACTCAAGGTGTGCTGTCTGGGATGTATATTGTCCAGGTACCTGCAGAACGCAAAACGCAGAGTGGGAGCAGGAGACAAGCTCACTGTGGGTAGGTTTGTGTGCAAGAACATCTGTGAGTTCTAAGGGCAAGTCTGCAGCATTTCTGATTGTTGATTTACAGCTGAGGAGGTACTTAGGACTCTGAAGCAGCTTTTTAATGTTTAGTCCAACAGCAACAACAAATTAAAAAAAAGAAAGACAGAAAGAAAGGAACCCCAGATAATTAGGGTAATGCTGCTGCATGCAGAAATAAAGGTGTTTGATGGTAAAGTTGAGATTAAAATCATTACTGTTGGTTACATCCAGACTAAATCAGAATCCCACTTTAGTGCCCACGGTAATCAGTTACTTTGATCACTGCTATTTCTCACAAATTCATTCTGTGAAGAAAGACCATGTGAGGGTACATCACTGCAATTTTGTTACAACCTTAAAGAAGAATGACATAATTCAAAACTTTAAATACTTGTGATTCTCAATCCTATACTATTACTTGAGAAGAACAGAGACACAGTCAGTTTAGGTTTCCTTTTAAACAATAGCTTATGTCACAGGACAAAGGATTTGTCCTTTGCTGTGGGAAAACTAAAAATAACAGTTTGCTAATACTCAGGTCAGTAAAGGACTTTATTTTATTAACCATCTTGACTGTTTCCTCTCTTCTCCCTTGTGAGGGATGAAATCACTGACTATATGCTTGAAAATGGTAATGGAAAATTAGAATTATCTGGTGCCTTTTTTAAAAAATAATGTTTCCTTATATATCCATTTGCATAATAGCACGAAGGAGAAGATTACATTATTATACCTGCATTTAGTCTAGGCATGTTTGTGATGCTCTTCATATTAGTATATATCTCATTCCATAAATTATCAACTACCTCAAAAAAAAGTGGTTTCATCATCCACTCTTCCTTTCAACTAGTTTCTTACAGATAAAAGGTCTTCTGGTTCATTCCTTCTGTATCAGGGATCTTTTTGTGTTAATGCTTTGTTTAAACAGATGCTAAATAAAATTACAAGCATATTGTATGTCTACAAACCGGTTCTGCCAGGTCATAAACACTGATAATTCCCTCTAAACTAAGAGAATACCTGAGGAGCTTTGAAGACATCTGTCAGATCCTCAAGAGCTTACCTATGTCCTTGGGCATCCTTCGCAACCTCCACTCATGCAGATAAATTTCACTGAGGTTACGCTAATGGTGTACTTAAGGCTATAGCTTGAGCTGCAGTGTTCTCTTCTTTATCAGTATTGGTGCACAGTTCTCTTTGATCTGCACTTAGGCATTGCCTTCCATCTCAAGATCTCAGATAGCTTTTCAAATGTTAATGAATTCTACCCATTCTACCCTAGGGAAACTGAGGTGATGAGAAATTACAGGAGATACTTAGGTTCACAAATACAGCCTACAACTAAGCTGAGAACAGCCCAGTGGGACCACTTATTCCCATACTGTACAGGTAGTACAGGTATCTGTTGCATAGCCTGCACTTAGAACATCTCTTGCCATTAAGAAGCTTCCCTGGTGAACAGAGATGTCTGGTGATGATGGGAGAATGGTTGTGATGCTTTCCCTGGATTATGGAGCCCATAATTACTGCAAAGGGGAGTTGGTAATCTTTCAGGAGGCAGGAGGCAGGAGCCATAGTTTTCATTTTCAAATTAGTGGTTCAGTATGACAACTGAAATCCAGCAGGATCTGGGAGGGGATAATATTCACAAAAGGCAAGATGAGACCAATTGTCTGTGTGAGGTAAGAGAGTCAGTTTCCAGAAATTTTGAAATTCAGGAAAGCTGGAATTGCCTGCCTCACAATGACACTGATTTGGAGTTGCCTTGGCTCCCAGAGCCTGATCTGCTCAAAAACCTACTCAAGCTTTTGTACTCACACTGCAAGTATCCAACACTGACATGTATAATTCGAAAATTGGCCTGCAAATGTGGAAGTACTGGATGCACACTTATTTGAACAAAATCCTGGTAACTAGAATGAATCCATCATGCTTGATAGTTTCAGGAAAGAATAAGTAAAGAGCATGCTTAGTATTTGGTAAAGTATTCTGAAAGAAAAGTATCTACTTTTCATCATTTTTGCTGTTTGATTTTTGATGTCCTTTAGATATGTGATACCTAAACAGTGCTTACACTGTGTAAAATAGGTGAAGAATGAATATGGAATATTTGGTTTATGTAGATTTCTTGTGGGAGAAAAGCATTTTAATTTACAGTTTCACTTAGTTGAATCATGGGTGCTAGATGCTTTCATATACATGAGAAGGGATTGGACAGTTTTTTTGTCACTGGCTTTAGGTCGAAATGGCAAAATCAAACTCATGTAAATTACTTTCACATAATTATCTGGCTTAACTTCAATGGGCATTAAAAATTACTTGAAGTTCACAGCTTACATTCTCAAATGGCTGTTCTCTTTCTTAAAAGAATCCATTTTTATACTTAAAATCTCTGAATGAGAGGAAAAAATGTGTATGACTGAATGTGCCACAGACAAATAAATCTCCCAATTATTTTAAGCAGTTCTAATATGATGAAAATTGAACAAATAGTTCTATATTTTTCCTTAAGAACAATTCATAAAAATTAAAAATAACTCATTCTGGAACTTACTGCCACAATAGTCTATGCTGTAATTATTATTTACAAATCTTGCATTACCCAACATAACAGAGCATTCTAGTGAAACCATACCATGAAATATAACAAACTGGCTTATCTGTTCTTTTTTTTCCAGTACCAGAAAGGAATAAGATAAATAATAAGATGAAAGCATCCTTGAAAAATAGTAAGAACATTGTCTGACAATGACTGAGTAGGAAAGATTCAAATATAGTCAGTTTATCTAAGAAAGCCAGAATTAGATAGTACTTAACTTGCTTATGTCCAGTACCAATGAATATGTACAATGGGAAAACAGTCACATATGTTATGCAACATATTTTTAAAATTTTGAAATTTGACAGTGCTTGTCTAGACAGCTTAGAAGTGCTAATTCACCAGCTCTTAGAAACACAGATTATTTTTTACAATATGTTTATATAATAACATTCTGCAAAAATATGTTTTTATGTATAAGTAAATGATAGAACAACAGAAACAAAATGCATTTCATATATATTGAAAATGATGTTTAAAATATAAATTTTGCCATACATTGTGGTGTTTAAAATACATCAATTATAAAATACAAGTACATTAAAGTATGAGAAAATATTTGAAGCCCAGTCTTTTGGTTTGCATCGAACACTAGAGTTTGAAAGATTAAAGATCCTGACAAGCAGTGTTGTCTAGGCAAAATACTCAGATTTCCTTCTTGCTTTTAAACTATTTTTATTGTAGGTTAACTTGGAAATCACAGAAAATCTATATTCATGAGACTTCAAGATTCTCTCTTTTTTCATAGTACTACAATCATCTGAAATAACTCTAAGAAGTAAAGTGAATGTGTCTTATCTACCTAAATGCTAAATATTACCAACTTTTTAATTATAAAAACCCTTTCCACACAAAAATGATGAAAGAAAAATGTTTCAGTATAAATTCAGAATTCTAGATATATCTCATAAAGAGAAGATATATGACAAAGAACTGGTCCCATCTCCAATATACCGCTTGTCAATTATCTGAAATTTTTCATTCGTATGTGTTATTAAACAGATGCTGTGAACTCCAGGCCACCATATGAGAGAACTTTAGCCTTTTCTCATCTTAAATATGGCAAAAGTGACTCAGCTGTGACTATTAGGGAAGACCAGAGGTGCAAGACATGGATATCTGGAGAAAACTCCCAGCACTGAGCATACAAAACAATAATAAAAAGCATTCAGTGGAGAGAGTAGGACTATGAGAAAATAGTGTTACTAGAATTGTTTTTTAAACGTAACCCTTAACAAAGAATTATAAATCTAAAATCAAATTTTGATGTGATCAGAAAGAGAAACATTTTATAAATTAAATCACTTCACTTTTTTTTTTGTTTAACCCAATGGCTTGCAAAGTAAGTAAAGGAAAAACATGACTTCACTGCAACAGCTTTTTCAGTGTGAGGTGGCCTTCTGGTGGCCAAAACAATGAACTGTTCTTCCAGGAATAAACATTACTTATCCAAATGCATGTGAAATTCTACTCAAATTTACATGCATAGAAATTGAAATTCACCTGCTGTATGGAAAACTAAGGATTTAACCAGTGATTGTTTACACCTTGACATTTTGCTGTTACTGCAAAATTTTGTCCTTCCTCAGTCAGTATACCACAGACTCACAGAATCATCAGTGTTGGAAGGGAACTCTATATATCATCTAGTCCACACACCCCCACCCCTCCCCTAAACCAGGTTTGCCTAGAGCACATTACACAGGATTGCACCCAGGTGGGTTTTGAAAGTCTCCAGAGAACAGACTCCACAACCTTCTTGGGCAGCCCGTTCTAGTGCTTTGTCACCCTCACAGTAAAGAAGTTTTTCCTCATATTTAGATGAAACTTCCTGCATTCAACTTGTGCCCGTTGCCCCTTGTCCTGTCACTTGGCACCACTGAAAAGAGTCCAGCTCATCATCCTTGCACCCACCCTTTAGATATTTATAGACATTCATAAGATCTTCTCTTCTCCAGACTAAACAGCCCCAGGTCTCTCAGCCTTTCCTTGTAAGGGAGATGTTCCATTTCCCTCATTATCTTTGTAGCCCTCTGTTGGACTCTTTCAAGTATTTCCTTGTCTCTCTTGAACTAAGGAGACCAGAACTGGACACAGTATTCCGGATGTGGCTTCACCAGGGCAGAATAGAGGGGGAGGATGACCTCCCTTGACCTACTGGCCATTTAGCATGAATATCTATTGCCAAAACTTTGCTTAAGTGAGACCATATGATATGTTGATATCAACCACCACCCATCTGCAGTTTATTGGAACAATTAAAATCTAAAAGAATTGCAATAAAACACTTTGCAAAAAAATCTTAGTAATGTATTTAACATAAATATTGATTCTCTGAACAGGTACATTTCATATATTTAAAACAATTGTTTGTGGGTTTGGTTTTCTTTTTTTTTCTTTTTTTTTTTTTTTTTTTTTTTCCCCAGCATGGTAGATTTTCCTTTTGAGGACTACAGCAATATACTCAGTACAATACAT